>PEDP01000544.1:0-22167 GCA_002918395.1 Erysiphe pulchra | reverse complement strand
ATTATATAAATGGCTCCCTTCTTATCGACGATCCAGTTTCAGATTTAGTGAGCCATGCTCAACTAAATACCCATGCGAAGAAACGTAAAGGATATGATGGACATTTGGAGAAGTGTGAACTGCAAAAGATGTTGCAATATAAGTGTGGAGTGGAAGGGGAAAGAGTCGTTTGCCGGCCTGTTGAAAGGATATTCCGAAGGTAAGGTTCATCACAAAAAATTAATAATAAAAGCAAATACAAAAAAAATTGATTTCTCACTCTCTCTTATATTATTAATTAACATAGATTTTAATTTCATGAAACAGGTGTAAAGATGCAAAAGGAAGTTTTCTGGTTGAAACAACAGCATGGGAAAAGAACAGAAAATCATTATAATTGTGATTTCATTCGGCAAACTCATAATATATTGAAAGTTATTCATAATCTATACTATGGTTTCAATATTAAAAATAATGGTACCCGATATTTCACATTTTAAATCCAGTTTTTCTCCTCAACGCCAAACTTAAATGCACCAATTCATAACAAAATTCGATATGACTCTACTAATCAAGCCAATTTAAGGGATTTGAAGGGATCTGTTGATTGTGATGAATTCTTTCGTGCAGTCACTCCTTTACGGAAATACTGCCTCTCAGCATTTACAATCATACTCGTGCTGATAGTTTCATCATTGTTTTCCTTTCCAGGGGAGTTGCATGAAGAATTTTTTCCTGACAACAGACTTTCCATGACAGACTCCCAGATCTCATGTCTTTCTTTACTTCTTGGATCTTTGCTAGCCATCTTCTTTGCATCTTTTTCATTAGCTGCCTTGGCAATCTTAGTTAAGCGTCGCAAAGCTTCTTCGCCTTGTCGAGCAACTTTGGCAGCCTCCTCTCTGATCTTTCTTGGATCAACACTGCGTGCAGATTCTTTCTCAGTCCACTTGTATGTATGCTTACTGGGGAACGATGGAAAATTCTTTGGAATATAGGGTTTTTTCTTTTTATCGGCCTCACCACTCAACTCGTCTCCTAGTAATGTATCACTTGTGAAAACAGGTAACTCTTCAGCTGGTGATTGCTCAAGCTTAATTAGAAGCTTTGAAGTAGGGACTGGTGGACGAAGATGGGGTACTATAGATAAAAGCGGAATATCAAATTCACTTAGTGCATATTGAAGGTCATTAGGTATAGGTTGAGAGCGCCTTGAACTAAGCATAGATGTGGTAACTTTTGATAAAAGATGTAATGCATCTCGTAGAAGTTAGGGGACCAAAAATGTGGAATCAGATACGGATATACTAACAAGTTTCCACCGCTCCACAAAATGCTTCCATAGCTTCGGGTGTAGCAGATGTAAATCCGATATGTTGGAGGACCAGTGATACCGAGCGAACAAGTAATCTGTGAGGCCCATCATCAAACATGTGCGGAGCCTCAATCGGTCTTGAACATTCACGAAAAGAGAGGATTGACTTGGGGGATTGAATATCTAAGCATATTCTCTTACTCGGTGGTTCATCTGTTTTACTCTGGTCCCTTTGAGAAGGCGAGCGCTTGCATGGAGAAGCTAGTGATATCGGCGACATCGTTGATTTGAAGAGTGTCCAATACTGTAATTTTCATTTTCAAGACGCGCTCATCGATTTTTGTAGACCTTATATTTGTTGCCAACGAAGGTAAGTAGGAACAATGTTAAGGGCAAAACAATCTCGGTTAAATGGAGCATCTATGAAGTATGAGTATTCATAGTTGGCAACATCTCTTCAAATAAATTACGACAAATAATATTTACAGACTAACTCATGGCGATAAAACCAATTACTGGTGTAAGTGTTCAAATAATTTCAAACAAAGATTGTCCGCAAAAATGCGCAAAAATGAGTTTCAACATTTGCTGATATCTAGTAGATGCTCCGGCGTGGGCTTGTTCTTGACCTTAGTATAGCATTTGGTACGTATAGACTCTCAATTTTACAAACGATTAAACCTATGATCAGATTAAAATGAAATAAAAAAGGGACGAATATATTTATGCTAATAATTCCTAATTAGGCCTTGGTACTTCTTTTGGATATCTCTTCTGGTATTCAAGCAATAACTCCTCGTTGATTTCCTCCAAATTTAACTAATACTCCCTATTAGGTATGGAGTTCATATTCCGAACGTCCGGAAACGAGATCTTTATTATTCGAAACTAGAGGAGGAGAGAGCAGCGAATGCATCTGCATAAGGTATGTATCTCTTTGAATGATAGAGACAAAATCTATCGGTTATTGACATGTCAGGTTCTCCATTATAAACTCAAATCACTCAGAGATGAATCATTTCGCCGATTCTTACTTATAATTTGGAGACGCTTTGAATAGATTGTACTCAACAAAGCCTTTTCGAAATGTATCTTAAATATTAGTTCAGGGGTTTTTGATCATGGCTGAGTTAATATAGAATTCTATCATGTCAAGTTTGAAATTTTATCAATTGAGGAATCTATTTGAAAAACAAAATAAATCAAATGTCGAAAGTCAGGATTTTCAGAATGTTCAACATACGGGTCTCACAATTTGAAATACAACTGGTTACCTACTGGCCTACCGAGATTTTGTTATTTTGACTTTGTAATTTTCTTTTATTTGCAATTTCATAGCAACCCGGGTTCTATGGAATGAATCTCATATAATTCAATAGAACATCATTTATGTGTAAAAAAGATAAAACTTGAGCTTCGTGTATATTATTTATGATATCTCTCTATCTTCCAGTTCCTTAACATTCACTTAGATTCGTTTTTGTGTTTTAAAGTTTGACTCACTAATACTACATTGGTGAAAACCCTTCTCCCATACAAAGAAATTTTGAAGAGTATATATATAAACTTTGAAGTGAGTTTTAAAGATCTAAACATTTTTTTACTGAGGAGACGCAATCATTTATTAAAAATCCGAAGAAAAGATT
Organism: Erysiphe pulchra; assembly: GCA_002918395.1. Lineage (NCBI taxonomy): Eukaryota > Fungi > Ascomycota > Leotiomycetes > Helotiales > Erysiphaceae > Erysiphe > Erysiphe pulchra. The sequence goes on along the minus strand of PEDP01000544.1, from coordinate 19,227 downwards.
TGATAATAGGTAAAATAAATTCTTAAGGACTAAAATATCAAAAATTATGAAAAATTAGCAGGTACGTATGGAGTTTGGTTGTTTATTAGAGGCATGAATGTTGACCGTCATTAACTCAATACTTGTTGTCAGGAGCACATTGATAAAGCTGTTTTTGATCTACTAGATAATCGGACACAAACCCAGAGTCGTAACCTTTTGAGGAAATTGAATGGCTATCTACAACACAGAGATGGTAATAATTTAAATATTAGATTACCCAATTTTTTGTCCTCAAATCCTATTCGTACATACTTTTAGAAAGTATAATTACCATGGTTTTTCTTCACGAATAGTCTTCTCTCAAACTAGAGTAATCACCTAAAACAAAGAGATATGTACTTACATTATTCACGCTATTTGAATTAATAAGATCTTGGCCGTATCTTAAAGTTTTAATAAGTTGGTTGCCCTGTTAACAATTCGCATATTGAAACAAACTATTGATTTCACAATGATAACATTACTTCGCATTAATGTACTGTTTATCAACAAAACATCTGAAAAACATAATGCATTGACACCACATGGCAACTTCACATACTGAATTATCCCTTCTGACTAATTTTCTCCTCCCACCAGCTCCCCTCCCTGCTCTGATCTCACTGAAGACATTTGTCGCGTTGTTTCCAAATACTCAGCGTTCTTCCCCGGCGATAAGAGCTTTGTATCGCAATCTTCAAACTCTAAGATTACAGACTATCGATCAAGTAAATCAAAATATCATCAATGAGACCAAGAGAGGTACACGACAACGCAAGATTCTTGCTAAAGCAAGACAAGAGGAAAAAGACGACGAACTGGATGATATAGAAATTGAGTTGGAAGAAACTATTTTTGGTCCATGCTGCAATCTGCCAGTCCCTAAACCGCAAACTCTCAGATCTATCGTAACGGAATTAACTCTGGCAGTTAAGGATTTAGAAAATGAGTGTCAAATACTCGAAGAAGAGGAAAAAAAAACCTTTGACGAATTGCAAACTATAATCGGAGGACTAAGTGATCTAAAATATGGGAAATTTGAAAATTCGCATTTGAGAAATCAGGTGGTAGAGAGATGTTTGAGACTTGACAATTTTTGCGATGAGAATACAGCTATTACTAAGAACTAAGAAGAAAAGGCCACCTTAACCTTTAATCTCTAAGATTTTGTTTTACTTAAGAAATCGTGGATTTTGGCAATGACGAAATGCATCTATTTTGTTTTCCCAACTAAATATAGCTCACAACGTTACTACAATTCAGCAGGTTTCAAGAAATTGCTTATCCGATTTGAATTTGTTATTAGCAATACAATTGAATTCACTAAGTGTCTGCATAATAAATTATTGATAAAATTAGGACCCAGAAGCGCCCATAAATTTGAAAAATCAAAATTTGCTTCAAGTATCCATAGGTCTAGCGCTCGAAACTGTAGTCCAACTCAAGATTCTTTTGAGTTTGTAAAAGTAATGGTAATTTAACTTCGCGCGCAGTTTTATTATCCATAATTTTAAAAAGAGGAATGACGTAAACGGCGAGAAAAATTGGCTTTTTTGGCATGAACGTGCTCTTGGATTAATGGGAGTCCGTTAGAATTGACTATAACCAAAATGATGCACGGTAAATCATGATTTAGAACCGTATGTGAAAATAAATATTGTAAGAATATAATTAAATACTAAAAATTCCCTCCATTCATATTAGTACCAATGACTTTGATATGAGTTTTTTGGGGGTTGAGTAAGCGACAGAAGCTCCAGGGCCGCTTTGCGCCACTTGATTACTGCCCCTATTAATATTCCATATTTTTCCCTTTAAACTTAGCTGTGAAAACTTAACTTGGAAACGAGAAAGATTATGATAATGTCCTACAAATGACCAAGTCCAAAGCGCTGTTAAACAGATTGCGTAATTCGGGCGCGAAACTATATCTTGTGAATCAGTGACAGTTCATTGTAGGGCTGATCCGAACATACCTAACAATATCCAATCAACGTGGAGTAACCGTGGTACACAAATTATCGCTTATCTAATCGGAGATAAGTCCAAGATTCACGACGGATTCAAGACAGACGCATCACATCATAGAATTCTTTCAATATGAGTCTCGAGGAAAAACTCCATAAAATTCGGTCGCCGAAGCTTCAGAATCAACAGAGTGTATGTATTTTCATCATTCCTCATCATCTAGAGCTAAGTTGATGATTCTAGACTCAGGTAGTCTTGTCCGCAGTTGAAGATACGCTCCGGGAACAGAAAACTGAAGCTACACCTGCAGGGTACTTCGCCGCTCTACTTGCACTCCTACGACAAGCTATATCTACTACAGATGTCAACATAGACTTAGCAACATCCGTCGTTTATCTACTTGATGTCGTCACGCCTTACATTTCACAGCCCTTACTTCGATCAAAATTTTCACAAATTCTCACCAGTTTGGCTCCAGCACTAACTTTACCTGATGCTAAAGCTCCACTTCTTCGACCTTCTATAGGATGTCTCGAATCATTATTAGTTGCGCAAGACTCAGTATCATGGGATATGGGACAAGCGCAAATAGGCCCTCGTCGGGCTTTAGCAGGGCTTTTGGTCCTGGCTTTAGACCACAGACCAAAAATTAGAAAAAGAGCTTTGGAGGCAATCAGTCGTGTATTAATGAACCCACCACTTAGCGTAGCAGTTGACCATCCTGCTGCTGATATGTGTGCTGAAACTGCGCTAAAAAAACTCGATGATTTAGCCACAAGATCAACTAATGGGAAAAGAGAGCGAATGATAGGAGCTCCTGAGTATGAGCCAGGATTAATCCATGCATTAAGTTTGGTCAAGACCGTTGCGGCTGCCTCGGGTGGCTGGCCTGTTCGAAAAATTGAGTCTCTTTGTGATGTACTCCTTAATATTTCAAAGTCAAGCAATCACTTCTTATCAATGGCTACTTTTGACGTGTTTGAAATTATATTTGAGGGTATGGCAAGTGCAAAAACCTCTTCAAAACTCCCTCGATTATTGGAGATCATCTCAGAAATTCGGCCCTCCCAAAACGATTCACAATTACTTCCACCATGGATCGCTGTGATCTCTAGAGGGTATACTGTCTCGGCAAAAGTGCATCCTGAAGAAACATTTCAGAAACTTCCTGAACTCTTCGAGTTTATCGCAACGTTTTTATCATCTTCGTCAGTTGCAATCCGAGTTTCAGCTTCTGAGTGTTTGATATCATTTGTAGAAAATTGTATTCCCAAATCTGTATTACTTGAGCCATCATTATTTGATCAAAAAGTATTAGAAAGACTTGGAAATACCGCTCTTGAACTTCTCAGTGTCAAATATCAAGCAGCTTGGTTACAGATCTTTAAGGTTCTTGGCTCTATTTTTGATGGCCTTTTTTGGCAAGCAGAAAATATAATGCTCGATGTTGTTAAAGCTGTAGGTGACTTACGAGAAAATAGTAGCTTTAGTGGGAAAAATGAGGCCGACCATGTGATTGGGAGAGCAATTCATGCGGTTGGACCAGAAGCTGTTCTTAAAGTCCTCCCATTAAATCTTGTAAGTCCCAAGAAAGGGCAGCATGGTCGGGCTTGGATTCTACCATTATTGCGCGACAATGTTCATAATTCTTACTTAAAACACTTCAAACAGGTTTTTATTCCATTGAGCGAGGTCATGTTCCAGCGTGTCATTGATTATAATAATTCTGAGAAGACTATGGAGATAAAGATCTTTGAAGCTGTTGTGCAACAAATATGGGCGTTGTTTCCGGGATATTGCGACTTGCCTCTAGATTTAGTGGAGAGTTTTGACCAAGGATTTGCTGAGATAATTTCAAATCTATTATATATACAGACCGATTTAAGATCTGATATCTGTAAAGCTCTTCAAACTCTTGTAGAATCTAATAAGACAGTGACTTCTATAGAAGGACCTGATGATCTTATTTCACAAAGACGGGTAACTAAAGCAGCTGCACAGAGAAATCTTGATCATTTATCAAATTTTGCTAGTAATATGCTCGCTGTACTTTTTAATGTTTATAGTCAGACTTTGCCTCAGTACAGAGGATATATTTTAGAATGTATTAATGCATTTCTAAGTATAACACCTATAAAAGATGTTAAAGATACTTTTGATAGAGTTTGCACTATGCTTGAAGCTTCTCTTAAAGAAAGTAGTACACAAACTCAATCTGAAAAACAGGCACAAAACCAGAAAAGTAAAAAAGATTCTTTGCCTCCCACAAGTCATACCCTCATGGATCTGGTTGTTGTAATCTCAACTTATCTACAGAGGGAAAGTATTCAGACACTTTTCAATCTGACAGCTCTGGTGCTAAAAATTAAAGACGATCCTCCGTTGCAAAAGAAAGCATATAAAATTTTCTCTCGGCTTTCGGTATCTGATATTGGTCGAAATATTTTGATAGAACAAAGTGATGAACTTCAACAACTGCTCATCTCTAGCTCTGAATTTGTTTGTACAGCGGCTAAGAAAGATCGACTTACTGCCATATCAGCACTTATCCCTACTCTCCCAAGTGAGTCTCTTCACTTTATACCTGCCGTCCTCTCCGAGATTGTGATTTCCTGTAAAGAAACCAATGAAAAGGCGAGAACAACTGCTTTTGACCTTCTTATTCTTATGGGCGAAAAGATAGCAAGCTCGCCAAATGTAATTATCGAGAATAAAAAAATTCCTCACATGCCTGACGATTCACCTCCCGTCTCTGCATCTCTTGAGGAGTATTTCACAATGGTTAGTGCAGGTCTTGCTGGTAATACCCCTCACATGCAGTCTGCATGTGTTACAGCTCTAACAAGAATACTTTACCATTTTCACGGGAAACTAGCACCCGAAACAGTTTCCGAGCTCGTTGAGACTATGGATATTTATTTAACTTCTAAGAACCGAGAAATTGTGCGAAGTGTTCTAGGTTTTGTTAAGGTTTGCGTAATAATATTGCCTATCAGTCTTATGCAGCCACGTTTATCTTCTCTTGTACCTAACTTAATGGTTTGGAGTCATGAACATAAAGGAAAATTAAAAGCGAAAGTAAAGCATATTATTGAAAGGATGATCAGAAGGTTCGGGGTAGAGCTACTAAATAAGTACTGTCCAAGTGAGGATCGCAAGCTTATTTCCAATATTCATAAAGCAAAAGTACGAAATAAGCGACATAAAGCAGCTGAAGCAGCTAAGATTGCTGCTGGGGATGTTAATGACCTCAATAGTGAAGTTAGGCCCCGAAAGAAAAGTCATTTTGAGAGCGAGTATGATGCTGCAGTTTATGATAGTGACAGCACATCTAGTGAATCAGATGACTCAGAAGATGAAATGAATAGCAAAAAGAGCAAAGCTACTAAATATAAAGGCGAAGCTTATATAATAGAAGATGACGAGGAACCGCTAGATCTTTTAGATCGGAAAGCTCTAGCTAATATTTCAAGCACAAAACCAATAAAACAAAAATCTCATGTCAAACCAAAAGTGAAGATAGATTTGGATGGGAAATTATTACTAGACGACACTAGTGACCTTATGGTTGTTGACACTCATTCAGATGTAGTGTCAGATGAAGGTGGTGTTGATGCGTATGTTAGAGCTATAAAAGGTCGTGATGCAGCACAGAGAGGGAGAGGTGGAAGATTAAAATTCTCCAACAAAAAGCGTGAAAACGATGATACCGAAATGGATCTTGACCAAACTAATGTTAAAAGCATACGAAATCAGATCCAAAGCTCTACGTCCACAACAAAAATTAATAGTAAAGGCAAAAAAGTTTATCAGAATCCCCTAAATGGTAGGAAAGGCCTTGGCGAGAGTAAAAAGCGTGGAAATACTCTTAGTGGTCGGGTATCGAAACATTCCAAAAGTCGGAAGAGTTTAAAATGAAAATTTTTCTAGCTCTCCAAGGACCAAAAAATGTATTGAGGATTTACTTTTATGTTTATTTTTCTACTTACAGTAGTATCATGCCAATCTTTTTAACTTCTTGCATCAGCTATTTTCTAAAATATATACACCTCCTCATACTTGTAAATTTAAGTATTTTTTTTTCATGTGGCATCATTTATGACTTGGTCAAAGTGGCAACTTGAAAGACCTAGTGATTGATCGTTTTCAGATTTTTAATTTTTTAAAAAAAACAAAAAACCCCCAAGAAATGTTTAGGAATATTAAGGAATGAGAATGAATACTTTAGTTAAAGATCCGACTCCATATGAATTAACTAAATTGAAATGAAAAAAAATATAAAAAAACTCAAATGAAGTTTACTTGTCTTAGTCGTCGATGGTAGAGACTCCAAAATGATAGATCGTTTGATATCATTCACTTGGTTGGATTTATGTTATTATTTTTGCAATCTTTAACTCCTAAGGTTATCGGTTCAATAGAATCTGTTATTTTTTTCTTGTAAGTTTGGTAAATATTGTTGCAGTACAGCTTTTTTGGTATTTAAGTTAGCTACATATTGTAGAGTAAAAATCTTTGATTTCGTACAGTACGTTTGATCCTGTTATTGAATAAATATCTTGATCACTTTTCCACAAATGACATTCAGATTTACTAAATTAAATTTCGATTCCCGTATTTTTTAAGCACCATACTGGGACTAGACGGATTTTGCAACACATTATCTAGTTCAATGTTCTGTATACGATAATTAGCCACTTTTATACACCAAAATCCTGGGGAAATTAGGACTTCGACTATTGAAAGTCTAGCGCCTTGAATTTTTAATCCGCTAGATGTGGACTTCCAGAGTTCCAAATCCGAAAGCCATTGTTGATTCAGCTCTCTAGATTGGTATCTAGTATCTAGTATCTAGTATCTAGTATCTAGTATCTAGTATCTAGTATCTAGTATCTAGTATCTAGTATCTAGTATCTAGTATCTAGTATCTAGTATCAAGCCCTACTTTGCACCTCCTCGTGGTGGCGCCCGGGAACCCTTTCTTTCGTTACAAACGTTAGATAGGAGCCAAGTAGAGAGGCAATCCTGGCTTTCAGGCTCCCTATTCATTACTGTGGGACTCGGTCGGCTTAGTCTCTACATTGAGATTCTTTATCATCCCTTCAACGGAGCACTTATACCACTACTCCAGGAAATTTGTAGTTTAAAGCTCTAGTTTTACAATCACCCAAACTTCGATGGGGATAACCTGATGGTGCGAGAGATCAAACGCTGGTTAAACTTTCTAGGGTTTTTAGGTTAGATTTCTATATAGCTTAATGGAGGACTACGGTTGCTCGTTGAAAAAGAGTACAGGAGGAGTGGCTGAGATTTTTCCCACAGGGCTTTCCTACCAGGTTTTCCCTCGGCCTCTGACCTTTGGGTCATAGTGAATACTTTCCTGTCAGTTCAATCCGATTTAATTAGTTATTTTGCGTTTGTTTTGGGAGAAGTTGGGCATCGAATTGGCATTGTTGCAGATTGAGGGATCATGTACTCTAGGTATTCTTCGTCCGTCCTTTATCTCCATTTGGTCCATTGGGAATAGTGGCCTAGCTCACCTCAGACGATAAATATTACTCAAACACTCAAACACTTACTCAATTTATTCCATATTCATTATAGTATTGGGCCCGATCACCAGCTTTAAGAGAGCGTTAGCTTTAAGCTCAGAGTTGTCGATTTACTCCGAGATGAACTCTCCGGGAAATCTATAATAATTCCAGAGTATATATCTTAGAAAACAGAATCTTATTGGAAATCGTTCAGTCCTTTTAATATGATCTCGAAAACTTTGTTGTCAACAATTTCGACCTCCAATCTCCAATCTCTTTTATTCCTATAGTAAAATCTACCTCAGCAGCATCGAAATGCATTTCATTATAACAAGTTCATCAACTCCAAACGTAATGTTACTCGAATCCTTGCATATTATGCTATTGAAATTTGGCATCTTGGCTTGTATATAATGACCGGAAACGGCAAAGGAAATGTACAGATTTATGAGATGAGTGAAGGCTTAAATTGGAGGAATAGTACTATTATGATAGCTAATATAGACGTGCATTGTTTGCCCCTAATATTTGGTAATTTTACCGTTAAGCTTTTGCCTTGGGTCAGAGACAGGTTCGTGAAAGAAAGGATTTTTTTCAGCGTCCTTGTGGAGTCTAAGACAATCAAGGACAAGAGATCATGAATACATGATTTAGATTAATTGGACACTCACACTTAAACAGACAGCATTTGCGAATACCACTACGAGAAATGAAATTTCCTCCTGTACTTTCTCGCCCGCGTATATCCATGACAGGGAAAACTCTCTAAAAACCTTTGATGATTCAAGTGTACGTTCATCGATATATACATTTCACTCCCTCTACTGGATTCGAACCAGTGACCGTTCCATCTCAAGTGAGATAGGCGTCAAGGCTACCCAAACTCTACTTAGAAGGCCAGCCCGGATGACACACCACTACATTTTCCGACCTAATAGATAGGTTAGCAATGGAGATTTTTTGGGTGTACTTTGTTAATTATCGAAAGAACTATGCATATTCTTGCCACCAGCTTTCTATCCTGTTTACCTCATGTTAGCCGGGATGATTAGAGGGATTTACAAGCACTAATTTTTAGATTTATCGGACCGACTTTTATCCATTTTACCCCTGTTGATACCTTGCTTAATTCTTAATGCGGCCGCTTGGAAAGATTTAACTGGGGTTCCTCCCGAGCCCGTAGCGAAATCAGCAGCTGCGTAATTTTTTAGTTTAGACCTGTCTATCTGCTTACCATTTCAAAATATAAACTTCATGATCATCGCTATGATTCATTCGCTAAAATTCCAATTATTATTATATTGACCGCATCAAAATATCGCTATTAGTCGGATGGTAGTGTAGTATACCGTATAGACCCTTCTCCTAAGTGGAGTCTGGGTAGTCTGGGCAGCTACCCCATTCAATACAGAAGATGGTTGGTTCAAATCCAATAGACCCAATTACATTTCGTGCGGTGGATGTTTGCAGGATGGTGGAAGTATGTACAGATAATCCGAGTTTGTAATTTCTTCGGATGGATGTTAACGGATGAGCGGCGACCAATTATGAAGGTAAAGCGATTGTATTTCGTAGTAGCATCTTCAAATGGAATCTGAAACATGAGTGTACCTTATGAAAAGTTGAATCATTTAACATGAAAATAAAATTGTCACTTTATCATAACCTTAAGGCTGCATACACAATGAATGTGTTGAAAAAAAGACTGGTACTTTCCCGGGTTTACAATTATGTCAAACCAAAATCTATCAAACAGATAGGATGACCGTTAAACCTCGTACAACGCCTTTCATGCTAAAAATTTACTTGAAGATATAAACAATACTGAAACCTCTGAAATCATTTTCAGTTTATTATAGACCATGAGAACGAATGTAAGATCTGCATTCTTCCTCTTATAATACAGTTCGACTACCCATAAAATCCCCATGACGCCGTGTGCGACCAGTAGAGGCCTATCTAAACTTACTCCAAATAACAGATATTATTAATAAAACTAAGACTGTGATGATAGCAATTGTTATGATTCTATTTGTAGCCATTCTGCTTTTCTGTCAGAAGAATTCTCATGAATAACTTAATTGTAAGCAAAGTATTACCGTCGAGCCATTCCTCTTAGTGTTTTAACACTTCTGTCAACATAACCTTCGCTTTGTAAAAGAATGTCTTCTGTATGTCGAATTGTTTCTCGTTGTCGGTGAAGATCGGCTAAAGTACTTGCGCCAATAGCTTCCGTCTCACTTGCTAAAGCCTGACTTGCCTTAAGCCGTTGCGAGCTTCGACCTAATCGGTCGGTCCCAGACAGTAATTGCTGACGTTGTTCAAGCTGTACGTCATTTGGGTAATCTGAATATCGACCTCCGAAAAGTGCTGCACGATTATCTGATGATGCGCGCAATTGTCTTTTAGCCGCATCTATGTCAGATTCATGATTACGGAATCGCTGATTTATTTTAGTCCGAGTTGAAGACGGAATATTTTGCTTCTCTAATCGCATTTGATCAAGCTAAGCCAAGTTAATCTTGTCATGGGAAGACTTCTGAATCCTAGGCTCACCAGCTCGTTGGCTTCTTCTAATGCTCGTTCCGCTGATATAATCGCAGCCTTGCGAGGTTCCCCCACTAGATCTGGGATCTGTTCCAGTTTCTGGTTTAAATCTATCTGGACTAGCTTCAGTTCTGCTTCATAGCTACTAAATAATTCGGTGCCAGCATCTGTATCTAGTGGATTTGCCATATTGTCACTACTTGATCAGTGCTGATAAAATAGGAGTACGTCCGTGAGAATTTTAAGTGAGGGAATATCAAAAATATTTAAGAATTCCTAGATCCGTTCTGCGCTAAATCTGTAGTTAGCTTATTCTGACGAGTGTGGTTTCTTCTACTGTCGTCGTTGGAATAATGAAACTGTTGTGACTGATTCAGTCTATATCGATGATCACGTGTAGCTTCTCAGATACTTACTAATTATAAGTTTAAAGTTCAAACTCCCTTCTGAGTACAATCACCCCGCCTTTAATCTTTGATCTAGCCCAGCATAATTTTAATTATAAATTACCTGAGTATCAAAGTAGTGGTCAAAGCTATGTGCCACTAAATTTTTGGTCTATCAGGCCAGCAAAATTGTCACTTCCTAGAATTATATTTACAATCCGTGCTGCTGAATAATAAGTGGTTCTTTCCGCCATTACACAGTGCATAAAGTTCATAATGTCATCAAACCTCACTAATGCCAGTTACTCGAGTCTTCAAGAGAGGCAACACTCGTGACTCATCCCTTCTTACCCCTTATAATCAAATCCACAATCATGTCTCTCCTAACTGGATCATACAATAGGAAAAAAGTTGCAATCATTGGTAGTGGCTGTGCTGGGATTGGTGCACTATGGGCCTTGAATAGAACGCCTCATGATGTCTACATCTATGAGGCAGAAAATCGACTTGGAGGACACACTAATACAGTTGAATGGACCTATGGAAAGTCAAAAACGATGGTAGATACAGGATTTATAGTATTAAACACTGCTACATACCGTGAGTAATTAAGCTAGTTTAGAGTTGATGGCTAATAAAGATAGCGAATTTTATATCCTTTCTCAAAGTTCTTGGTGTTCCGACTATGCCAACAGAGATGACATTTGGGGTTTCTAGGGATAAAGGTTTATTCGAATGGGCTGGCTCATCATTATTCTCTGTTTTTGCCCAATGCTCTAATCTTTTGTCACCAAGGATGTGGAGAATGATTTTCGATATAATACGCTTTAATCAATTTGCCTTGGATCTCCTAAGAAATGAAGATATTGATCTAGAAACCAAAGCTCCTAAACAGAACGAAAGACAGTATTGTAATGTAAGGGAACAAGAGCTTACAATTGGAGAATATTTAGATCGAGAGGGTTATTCTGATGCATTCAGAGATGATTATTTGATACCAATGACGGCATCTGTCTGGAGTACAAGTCCAGATAAATGTTCTCTCCAATTTCCTGCGAAAACTTTAATTCGCTTTATGTAAGTTTTAGTCTACGTGTGAAATGTAATAGCTAAAACGATAAGGTGGAATCATCACCTTCTAAGTATCATTACAGCTAGACCCCAATGGTTGACTTTAAAGTATGGAGCTAAGAGCTACATTGATGCTGTAATGAAAGGATTTCCACCAAATCATGTCTTTCTAAACAGCCCTGTTAAATCTGTCATCAATGAAGGTTCCAGTAAAGTTCAAATTATTCTCTCCAATGGCAAATCCGAAATTTATGATCATGTTATTATCGCTACTCATGGTGATCAAGCACTTAAGCTCATTCAAGATGGGTCTAATCCCGAAGAGCGGAGCATACTTTCGGGCTTTAAAACTAGCAAAAACATTGCAGTTCTACACTCAGACCTTCGTCTTATGCCTATTCGAAGAGGAGTATGGTCGGCATGGAATTACATCACCAAATCATCAACAACGTCTAAAAACATCGACCAAGTTTGCTTAACTTACAATATGAACATACTTCAACATATTTCCCAAAATGTCTTTGGTGATGTTCTTGTCACTCTGAATCCTCTATATCCACCAAATGAAAATCTTGTTCAAGGTAAATATACTTATTCACATCCGCTTTATAATAGCGATGCAATTAAAAGTCAACAACAATTATATCGGATTCAGAATAAGCGAGGAATTAGCTATGCAGGTGCATGGACTCGTTATGGATTTCACGAAGATGGATTTAGCAGCGGATTACAAGCTGCTATCGAACATTTAGGTGCTAAACTACCTTTTCAATTCAGAGACAGTACTTTTTCGCGAGGAAAACAACCCGCACTTAGTACAGCAGATCTTTTTTTTAGGACTCTGATCCTAGCTATTCAAAATCTTATAGCAATAGTTGAGATCATATTCAGCATTGAACGGAATCACAAAGGAAAAAAAGGCCTCACAGAATGCCTTGATAGCATGAAAAAAGAAATTTAATTAGAGATGACTTGATGTCATAAATAATTGATATATTTATGGTGTACGCATTCACAAAATTTGGTTGAACGATAGTTGATTTTACTGCTACCGAAGTATTTAGCAATTTTCTTTCAATTTAAACAGATAACGATTTATGATTTAATGTAGAAGCTTTTAATTAATCTTGTATCTAGCTATTGCTAGTTAAGAAAATGATAATTATAATATTTCTTTAACCCCTAATCTCTAGCACTATGCAGGCTAGTGTCAAATATTATTATTAATTAAACGGTCGCTCATAGCAGAGAATTTTGCAACTGAAAATTTCCGACTTTTACTCATTAACATTTTTAAATTAGATCTGTATGGTTATCTTATAAATACTAGTAGTATTTCGTAGAGGAAATTACAATTTATAGATCATAACATTTTGACTAAAGAGCTCTAAAACTTGGTTTGATAATATTATACCAGAGAATGTTAAGTATTTAATTTTTACGACATAACTTTTAGAATACCAAATGCCATATTTAATATAAAGCCAGTAAAGATAGCAACTTTTCTTCTCCTTGACCATACCCCACTCTCTCTCATTAAAAATCCGACACAACCAAGCGGCCAGAAAAACCCTATGATATTTCCCCATAATATATCATCGATTGCGCCTCCACCAAGACCATCGTCTCCAAAATCAAAGCCGGAACTACCGGCACCATTTCCAGAATTATCATCAATCCATGCGTCTTCCATACGAAGTAAGGTACTGGGGGAGGGCATAGTATCTGGTGTATGAATACTTTGTTGAATCGAGCGAAACTGTAATCGTAACTGATTCACTTCAGCAGGAGTAAAGCCAGCAAAAAGCAGTCGATCAAATCCTCGCGGGGAAGTAGAGGTGGGTTTTCCTGGCTCGAAGCCTTCTTCCGGGTTTGATTGGGTTTGAACACGCTCACGAGATCTATTGAAAGATAACATTGCAGCATCAGCCTCAGCTGACAATTCGGCAGAAGTCAAAACATCTCCAATTGAACAATTGATGAAAATCCTTGGAGGTAAAATTTCCACTGCCTTGCCTTTTCTCGAATGGTCCGTCGTTTGGGTATGAGAATGTGAGCGTGAATGTGGTAATTTAAGTACCTCGGATAGGAGATCATCATCTTTGAGCAATTTCCCGCTATAAATGAAGCGAAATCGATGTTGAGCAAGTGGCGCATCGAGTTTCCGACGAACGATATGTTTAAGAGCAAGAACAGTTGTATGGTTTGGTTCTGCTATATCAAGTAAAAGATCAAAGGAATTAGTGAACCGTACAGTTAAGTAAAGTGTCTCTTGAGTAGAGCCTGTTTGAAGGACGCTAATATCTGGTGATAATTTCATCTTTTCTTTTTTTCCCTTTTCTGATGTCCTCTTTTGGGGAGGTAGCTTCCTAGCTTGGTAACAGACACATAGTAACCTTATTTCCCCTTGGTAACTCGAAAATACACATCTAAAAAAAGGTGTTCAAATTACTGTACTGGATTTGAAGTGAAGATCTCTAAATTACGAACCGTTTTGTTAAAGACGAAGTAATTGACGGAGTGATTTGTAGCCCAACATAAAGAGACTAAAGTATTTGGTCGATTAGCGGTCAGAATAAGTGTAACTAAGTCACGTGACCCAGTATTCACCACGTCTTACATTCATCCTTCACATGATGATGGAGGAAGAAACCAAATGTGATGGCCTTGAGGGATGGGAGGTGGAGAGGATAGTTATTACCAAAAACTTTAGTGACAATTACATCCTACTCCCTTACTGCTCTTTCTGTACACTTACACTGGAGCATACTACCTGATTTCTTCAGTATACAACTCTAGTGATATCTTAGCCACAGTGTCTACGTCGAGTTTAGCCTTTCATTTTGTTCATCTACCATTCGGAGAAGATCTTCTTGCCAGCCTACGGACGCTGCTACAAAATGCGTAAATGCAGAAAATCAAAATTTTGGATACAACCCACAAGAATGTAAGTTAGAAAGTGAGGAATATGTGCAGAGCTTAAATACAAATGCTTGATATTTCATTATGAGCAACTTTAGTCTTGCACTATATTCCAATGCAGTGATAAAAAGCCTTGGAGGAGATTACAAGGGAAAGTTAGTTTATTGAACTGAGGAAAGAATATTGTTGTGCTTGAGAGCGTCCAAAAAAAGCCGCAATAAATATACTTTAAAGAAATCTGTCTGATGTAGGTATCCGCACTTTCGTATGCCTTCAACCAGGGAATACCTTTAGCAGGGCAGGTATTACTTTTAATGGGCTAGTTAAAAGTTCTCTCATATTAGCTCCTCAAAAGGTCATCAGATTCCTAAAATAACTAATATGCATCAATTTGTTGATGCCTTTTTGAAAAAATAAATCGGGTTTAACTTTAATATTATATAAAACATATGCCTTACCTGCCCCTCTCTCATCCTTTGGTTGTGATGGTATACACTTAAGAAATCAAAATCTTTGGATAATCATAAGGGAAACGGTTACGACTATTTTATATGAGGAAAAACGGGACATACACCTATCTATAGCCAGTACACATACCTATACTTATAACCTAAACGCTTTAGTGGGATCCCCTTGCAACCTTTTACATTGCTTGAGATCGTAAATTGAATTCATATTTAGAAATGTTTTTTTTTCCAACCCTCTCAGTTTCTGTAAATACCCTTTTTTAAAAAAATTACTTGTGCAGTCTTTAACTTATCGGTCCTAAATGACTAAAGACTTTTACAGAATTTGCGAAAATTACAGGCTGCTTAGGCGACTGGTTAGCACATCCGTCCTCTGATCGATTAATCTAGAAGGCCAATACTTTGGAAGGGAGTGCCGCAGCAAAATGTGAGGAATGTATTGAAAAAAAGACCTTGAGGTGTTGTTACCTTAGCACTTCATGAGAGATAGCAGTGTAGATAAACTATGTGTTGAGTAGAAAAGAAATTGTCTTGAATGCTCTAAATGAGAATTGCTTTAGAGTTTTGATTTATAACCCCAAGTTATTTCATGCAGTTTTTTGGGGTTTTTTGGTAATCCTGGTTTATGGGCCTGGAGAACATGTTTTGGGCGACGACAACGTAATAGGGACTAGATCAAGGCGAGAAAGCACTTCTTTTACGTCTAGAGGGATAGACATATTGTATAGAAGTTTGACTAAAAATTTTCATTGTAATTACCACGTTAAAAGTTGTTGTAAACAGAAGTCATGTATCGTTCGTTGTATGCGAAATCAGAATTCTCATTATTTTCTCAATTTACCGAACATACAACGCCTTTACACGGTAATTACAAAAAAATTACAGTCAGGCTTCTATAGAACAGGTAAATCCTTTGAACCTAGAAGAAGCACTTCTCGCCTTAATCTAGTCCCTATTATGCCGTCTTCGCCCGAATTATATTCTCCAATGTCATGGATGAAACCTAACAGGAGATACGATGATATTACATCGTATATGCACTTAATTAATTTATGGAAAGATTTCCCAAAAGTACTAACTGAAGAAGTGGGGGATTTAGTAGTATCGGAAATAGTGCATGAATGGGAGCTGATATCTTGAAAAATTAAATATACGATCAGACCCCTTCCAGTGTTCAGGATCTTTAGTTTGAACGATTTCATTTGAACGATTTCATTTGAACGTTAGAACTTGATTTTTATCCTTTTTTTCATATTCCATATAACTCTAACTCTTATTAAGCTAAGCTTCTACTGCCACGGGCTTTCCTAGATTTGTATTTCATTACACATCCGAGCCCTAAAACTCGGGTTACAAAAAATCAAAATAAACCGCACGAAATAACTTGGGGTTATAAATCAAAACTCTAAAGCAGAATTTGGTACTTCATCATGGGAGCTTTCCTTCCACATGCTTCAGCTTGTAGATGACCTGGCACGTGGTATGTCGCAAATGGCCCACGAGCTTGTTCCTGTGGAGAGAAAGCATCTTCGACCATCTAACGAGAAGCTAATTAAACGTCTAAGGGCAAAGATAACACGCGTCCATATATGACAAGACCATTGAATACAAATTTTTGAGCAAGGTATATCAGCAGGTAAAATGTGGCAAAATAATCGTTGTGTGAATATGACCGAGTCGCGTAGTCGGCGCTGCGGAACATATCGTGCGCCAGAATATAGAGCGACAGCAGCAGCAGCAGCAGCTTGTTTCTTGTTTCCCAAATAGAGCAGAGCTAGATTTCTCAGCCGATTGCTAGAAAAAGTTGAATGGCTGCTTTCGAAAGTGAGGAGATAGAGACAGTTGAACATCTTAGGATTGAAGAAACTGGCTCAAATGTCAACATGGTGCTTGCTGTGCCTGCCCCACATGATTGGGCTATTCGTTATTTTTAATTTTGTGACCGCAATATCTTCTCATTTACTAAAAAATATAAAATCAAAGGATCTCGACTTTATTTAGATCATTTTCAAATATGTCCAAGCTTATTGAAGTGCAACCAGCTAGTAGAGTAGCTTATCTTAAACAGGACGTTTGGTAAGTTGTTTGTTCATCGCCTTTTTCTAAATCAATAGGTTTTGTGATGCTCAAAAATTAAATTGTCTTTGACTTGACTTTAATTCGTTTTTGCAGGTCTATAGTTAATGAAGCTGCTGCTGCATCTCCTAAGCAGCCAATAGTAAATATGGGGCAAGGATTCTTCGGATATAATCCTCCAGATTATGTTCTACAAGCTGCCAAAGATGCTATTGACAGAGTTGATTGCAATCAATATGCACCAACAAAAGGGAGACCTCGTCTTAAGAAAGCTTTAGCAGACTCATATTCTCCATTGTGGGGGAGAAATCTAAACCCTGATACCGAAATCGTCATTACGACAGGGGCAAATGAGGGTATGCTTTCTGCATTTATGGCTTTCATAAATCCTGGCGATGAGGTTATACTTCTTGAGCCTTATTTTGACCAGTGCGATCTTATTGCTTTCGAAAATTCAGTAGCAAATGCTAAGAAATTCCAGGTACATTAGTAATATTGAGATGGCAGGTGGGAATATGGTCTATGTCCCATTAAATCCACCTAAAGATGGAGGTGTTAAGAAAACTTCTTCATCTGAATGGACTATTGATTTTGCTAAGCTCGAATCGGCAATTACCCCGCGGACGAAGATGATTGTTCTTAATACCCCGCATAACCCAATTGGCAAAGTATTTTCTAAGGAAGAGCTCACGAATATTGGTAATATCTGTGTTAAAAACAATATTTTGATCCTCTCTGATGAAGTCTATGATCGTCTTTACTATGTACCTTTTACACGAATTGCTACTATATCTCCAGAGATTGAGAATATTACATTAACTGTGGGATCTGCGGGGAAAAACTTCTATGCTACAGGATGGCGTGTAGGATGGTTAATTGGACCTTCACATTTGATAAAGCATGTAGCTACAGCTCATACTAGAATTTGCTACTCGACTGTTTCGCCTCTTCAAGAAGCTTCCGCGATAGGATTTGAAGATGCCGATAAGCACAATTTCTGGGACACTGCTAAGCAGCAAATGAAATACAAAATGGATCTATTCAATGAGATATGGACAGATTTAGAATTACCCTTCACTGACCCTGAAGGTGGCTACTTTGTCTTGGTAAATACCAAAAAAGTAGCAATACCAGAGAACTATCTATTTCCAGATCATGTTAAAAATCGGGGTAGGGATTTCAGGCTAAGCTGGTTTTTGATCCAGGAACTTGGAGTAGCCGCCATTCCACCCTCAGAATTCTACACTCCAGATAATGCACATCTTGGAGAGGATTGGTTAAGATTTGCTGTCTGCAAGGAAGACAAAGTTCTAATTGAAGCTAAAGAGAGATTAAGAGGATTAAAAAAGTTTATTAAATAATTTATACCCCCAAATAATTTAAAATCTTAACTTGATATTAAGACTACTATTTAAAAAGCACTTCACTATTGGCAAATTATAAATAATTAATTGCCGGCATATTAAATTTTTGAATATCCATAGACTTTGAATCGAGCATCTTAAAGTATGAACCAAAAATGTTAAAATAATGACGTAGTTATTGCTAATCTGTACACCCTGCCCAATCAAGCCAATGATATGGCCAATAACCCCAGCAATTATCCCTGCGCCAGATCTCAATATTACTGTATTATGTCATAATTTCGTTTCATTTAATTGGAGGAAAAGCTGTACTATCCTGGTACATTGGCATAGCAACTGCTACAGGGGTCCCTTTAAATTAATTCGTTTCAATAAACACTGTAAACACAGCAAATAAACAAACTCACAGCCGCAGTTTAGACTAGGCTTCTACAACACATTCCGTCACAAATATATCCACTAACTAAATTTTAATAATTTAGAGTAATTTTAAGCTTCAATCAGTGCAATTTCTCAGTTAACATTTAAGCAGTATTTTAGTATTTTATTATTTTATTTTATTATCTGTTCATAAATTGCAGATAGTATTAGAAATTAATTTAAAATTGAATATGTCTGCTTCAACTATGTATCCAACTTCTACTTGATTCTCTATCATAGAGAGTGCAGTTTCCGCCCGTCGAACTGTTGCAGCAGAAAATGGATACGGCCTACGACTATCAACTAAAAAAACTAACAATCAAGGTGTGACAACATCTCGGAAATTAAGATGTGATCGTTCAGGAAATGAAGATAGCAAGTCACTAGGTTTAAGAAATTCTGGAAGTCTGCGATGCAGCTGTCAATTTGCTTTAAGAATTTTTTTATCAGG
>PEDP01000543.1:0-22239 GCA_002918395.1 Erysiphe pulchra | reverse complement strand
CAGAAGGAACGATAAAAAATAAAAAAAAAAATAAAAACAATTCTCGGCTAAAGCAAGTCATAAAACATGTGATATATCTACAGGGCAGGGATGGTCAGTCGGCAAAAAAAAAGCATAATCTACCTACCCAATACAGTTCATATATATATTTTTTTGAAAATGAACCGACCGTAACGGGCGGGCATTTATTCTTCGTGCTCTTTCTTACTGACCATCCCTGTAAATATATCATCACATGTTTTGCTTTAGCCGAGATTTTAAAATTTAAATTTTTTTTTTCAATTTGAATTTGAATTTCAATTTCTGTTTCAATTTTTTTTATTTTTTTCACCCGGTCACGCATTCAATAATTATAAATACAAAATTCCATGGACTTTTCTTTTTGCTACATTTTTTAATGAGTATCATCTATATTTTTTTTTTGAAGTCGTTCTCCCAAACATCTCTCTCCTTAGTACTTTCGTAAGTTAAAAAATGCAGTCACTATAACCTCTGGAATGTTCGTCTTGCTGTTATTACCGCCAATCTGCGGTTTCTTCTGCACAAAAAAAACTATTGAAACCGTAGTGGTCACTCGATCATCCTTGCAAATTTATATATCACATGTCATGTCTTCATTAGTCGAGAGCTTTTTTTTTTTTTTTTTTTTTTCGCAGGGGTCGTTACGCCTCTGTCGCGATACAGCGCGTTGATTAAAAAGCTAGACAGGCATGCATCTGATTCTGATCGCCATCGCGTCTACAGATTTCCTTCCTACATTCCCACTTCCGTTAGATACTCCATTTAATGTAGTCAAGCACCTAGCAATTGTTTATCTTGCGGTTCTCACAACATAGTAATGAGATTTTTTTGTGTGTAAAAACACGGTAAGATATATATTAAACTTGCACGACACATTCGAAACAGCTGCGCATTACCAATTGTAGATTAATGTGATGAATTTAATTATGATTAGAACTGTATTATTTAATTTATATGCGAGTGCTAACTTATTTTCGCACCAGTCTCAAAAGTAATGAAATGAAATGATCGTAATACAAAAATAAGTCAGTCTCTTGATCTTGATCGGTTGCCAGTCGCCAGTTGCTTTTATTCCTCAAAGTCTGTCTTTTACGCGGGAATAACGCGAATTTCACGCGAAGCTCACACACAGCACGCACTATTCCTGCTTATTTTGTCTAAGCAAATCAGAAGGCCGGAAAGTATCGGTTAGGGATCATCGCAGGGACACTTGATAAAGCCAGGAGTGCCTTACAATAACGCGGGGGTAACTTCTGCTGCAAGGCTTATCATCAGTTTTCTTTGAGCCCCAAAAAATCTCCCTTCCCTCTGTTGGACTTTCTTTATGCACGTGCTCTATGCACCATCCACTCGGGAGATTAGACTACATATAATATGCATGCTGACGTAAACAAGTAATGCAACTTAACCAGCTAGTACTGATCATCGGATTTAGTATTGTATATATTTTTTTCTTTTTCTTATTTTGTTCGAGAAAAGAAATCGAAAGAAAAAAAAACATTGAGAAAATTAGATTTGGAATACTATCAGCTATATCTAGACCCCTATTAATCCCTCTCAATTTAATCCTTAAAAAAACCCAAAATTCTTGATAAGCGTTGCATAAAGCAACCTATTTTTCGAAAAAAAAAATGGGTACTTCCCCCCAAAAAGGAAATGTGTATGTCCCTTGCTAAGTCTTTTTTTTTAAAAAAAAGAATATATTAAGACCAAATCTTAACATGTGGACAAGAAGAAAATAAAAGAATATCCCGATATTGCGGGGAATAAAATAAGAGATAAGCAAAAGGACTAGTTACAACACAATTAATCCGAAACATATTAATTGTTTGACTTGGCTTGACCCCTATGACTACGTTAGAATCTTTTCAAAGCATTTCATCAAACTTATAAACTCGCCTGCGTTATGAAATGACCCAGCATGATTTATCTCTATTCGAGCGAGCCTTCGATGAGCTGCGTGAAAACTAATTGATTGGCTCGGCGGGTGATTATTCAACCCATATTCAGTACCATGTAGCTTCCATCGTCCATCTGTATTTTCTACAGTCATTATAGAGAATTCATAACCTTTTAAGTAGTAATAGATTGTCTTTTACGTGTGTTCATGGAGTTGTGTGGCTGGATCGTGGGTGATGATACTCCGTGTCGATCATAATTATGTGTTATCTTCTCGTCAACCTTTGTTGATCGTTCAATTCTGGGACTGTGTTGATAAAGAATTGGGTGTAAATATACGTTTCAACTACTTCATGCCGACTTATTAGTAGTCTAGCCATTCTCACAAGTAGTGAAGATCCACTCAGGCATCTTTTCAAAGGGAAGCCAGGATATTTACAGATATTCTTTTTTGAAAAAAAGCTATTGTAGGTCTTTGCCTATGGCGGAAACTGATTCAATCTTAGACAGCCACTCTCAAGCCTGAAGTGATTTAATATAACCTTTTTTCTTTCAGTCAAGATGGTGACTACTTGGGAATTAGCAATTATTGCATACCCTAAGGGCTATTCAAACTCTATTCATATTCCATATATTCTCATAATGTACCCGAGATTCGATTTGCGTCTTCTCAAAGAGTTCAACGGATAAACATATGCTATCGGCGCTATCAGCGCTGGCTGCGACAGCCTTTAGCTTCTCAATTTTTCGACTGGCCGGCTATGTGTATTGCGCAAAAAAAGTTTGCTATCCAAATATGTCTCGTAGTCTTCATGGTCTCTCTATTTACGCGAAGAACTCTGAATTTATTGCATTTCCTTGGACCAAAGGTATGAATGGAAGCTGACCACGAGCGTGTATAGCAGTCTGAAAAAAGAATTACAATTCGGGTAATTTTCGAGGCTTTTCTTTCTATTTCACTAGATTTAATTATCTTTCAGTTCTCTCTTTTTTTCTGATTTTATTTAACATTCGACTGGTTCTAATTTTCAATCATCAGATTCAAAACTTTTATTAGTACTTTTTTTTAGCACTTACCCCTCACTCACTTACCAGTCAGAGATTTACATAAAAATTATCCCTGAAATTAAAAAAAATAAAAATAAAAAGATTTGCTCCGCAAATATGCAGTAACATGGAACATTTGAATGAAAAAAATATGTAATATTGAGACGAAAAAAACGTAATATCTCGCTTCTAGGATTCTATGCATTTTTTTATGAAAAAAAAACATAAATATTTAAGATAGCTTGTTTCAATTGGGGATGAAACAATAACAAATTTTTTTTTTCATTTCAATGCAACGCTAAAACTTTTTCATACTCATAATTTGCTAAGCTAAGCTAATTTAGTTTTTCATTACGTATGCTAAAAGTGTCATATATTGAAGATGGAACAATTGTTGAAAAAGGAATTATGTATTATGTAACTTCAACGCAACTCCTGTACCGTAATCCCTTATGTAGTTGAAGATTCTTTTAGAGAGAGGAAAAGCTTTGATCCTATGACTAATTTAAAAAAATCGTTAGGTATTCAATAATCAAATTCATAGGAATTGGTTGTAGCTCACCCACTGACTTGATTAATTGGCGATTATATTCAAAATTCCGAAAATAACGTTTCATCTTATCATTTTTGGCAAAGCACGAGTTTTTTGGATTACTTATGAAAGTGGGCTATAAAGATAATTAATCGTTATTTGAGGCCGATTATTCAAAGATCTGTTTCTGTTGAGATTTTTTGACTACGCACTTACTGGGTGCACTGAGAACAGCTTTTTTAAAATTCAGTTCTCTAGAGAATTGGAGCCGGAGATGTTTTTGAGTTTAGTTATGCTTAATTTTTTATCACTCGTTCCAAAAGAAAACTAACTCATATCTATAAATCATCATTCAAATTCTGGTATGAATATCAAATGATACTTGTAATTGATAATTATATGTTTGAAGAAAAAAAAATCATTGACTACCTCATCAAATGGACTTTTTCGGGTTCAGTAACGAGCAAATCGATTGACGTTAAAATGATGAAAATGTACCCAAATAGTCGAAAAAATGTATTTTTTGCGAAATTGAAACCGACGTACACATGTACGCATTGATATGAAATCCCATTCCACTCTTCACTTTTTTAGCTCTTCATTTTAAAAATATGCATTGTATGAATGTCGTTCATTTCTTGGTGATCACCGTTCATTATACAGGATAAACTTGGTTTAACCTCATTTTCCAACTAAAAGTGCTGTTTCGTTGATATTTTACTCTCTTAAGTTGTTGGCGTTAACATTAATCATCAAATTTTCAGTCGTGAAGTTATTCGCAAATAGGTTTCTTTTTTGATATTGTTCATTCGTTGATAATCCTCTAGCCTTTGACACGTCAATTCAAAATTTCGAAAGTGAAATTTTGTTGTATGCAATACTTTCTATACTTTCTATAATTTTAATTTTTTTAATTTTTTAGTAAATCCTACAGTTAAAATTTTTTCAAATGCCCCGAAAGTTTTGTACTTTTGTTAGAAATCTAGCTGGAATTTTGACTAGAAATTAATTACTTTTGTTTTTGACCCAGAGAGACTAGTATGTGTTATTATAATTCATAAATAAATGTGTATAGTAATCTTCCTTTTTTGGAAAATATAAATTTAGGGTTTTGATACTTATTTTTTATTCCCCTCAGATGCAAATGCATAAAATAACACTATTCGTGACACATTCACTAGTATGGTTACATGTATTTTTGTACATGAAAGCGATGATAGATATACCTTAGATATCACTGGACTTAAATAGAAATATTCTCACTTACTTAAAAAATAGTTTATAATTCTACTTCAATATTTCTTTTTGAACGTTGTTTAAGGTTTCAACGATTTTTTTCCCATCTTGTTTGTCAGTGAAGATTTTTCCACCCACATCACAAGTTTCTTCTCTATTAATATTTTCTTCGATATCAATTCGTGGCTGCTCAATATTAACATCTTGATAACTTTTTAATGATATTTCTCTGGACTTTGACCAGCTCTTTTCGTTTTCAGATGATTCAATAAAAGTAGTCTCTATATCACTCAAGGATCTACTTTGAGCTTCACCTTCTCTTTGAGGAAAGAT
The DNA here is from genome assembly GCA_002918395.1 of Erysiphe pulchra. Lineage (NCBI taxonomy): Eukaryota > Fungi > Ascomycota > Leotiomycetes > Helotiales > Erysiphaceae > Erysiphe > Erysiphe pulchra. The sequence goes on along the minus strand of PEDP01000543.1, from coordinate 17,171 downwards.
AGCAGATCGACTTATAGGCCCTCCAGGGCCAACTTCATCTTGCCATAACATACTCTTCTTTCTTTCGCGTTTGTTTCTTGGTATAGGATAAACATTATGTAATGGAACATCCTCTTCTTTATGTCTCCTGAGGAACTCTCTTGGGATCCCAATAGGTGGAAGCATTCCCGGTGGAAGGTCAGCCGTAGTTAATTCATTCTCATTTGCTCCCAAGTTCATAGATTTTGCTTGTGATCTTGAGGTTGATGTAATTTTAGGAAGTCTATTTACCCATCCAGGGCCATCCTCATTCCCAACGGTATAAGACATTGTGAGGGCTAAAGTATTAATATGTTTACCCAATGTAAAAACAGCTATAGAAGATCCATGGACAAGAATAGAGGAGATAACGAGAAAGGTAGTTATTGGCCAAATTAGCCAGATGAGAACATAATGAGGCGAATTTGGATCAAGCTTTTCCGCTGGAGTTGAATGGCCATTCCCGAGTTCAGATCTTGCTAGAATAGCAACAAAAATAGCTCCTACACCAATCGGCCCAAAATGACCTGCAAAAAGTGCTTCACGCCAAGTCTTAATATCAGGGATTAAAGGCTTAAAAATCATCATGGCTGGTATCCGCCTAAAGAGAATAACACCAAGAGCGATTACGATAAGCCTCCAAGATGTGATTCCAAACTGAGGATTATTGTATTGCTCCCATGGAATTATTGTACCCAGATAGACAAAGTATGCTAAATTAAGTAGCAAATCAATCACATCTGACACGTGAGATTCTTCGGTTTTTTTCTGAAACCATCCATCATTGGAGAAGCCGACACCAGCAGAAAATCCAACAAGAAGATCATCGACACCTATAATACTTCCAGATCCAGCACAGAAAAGAGCAAGAACGAAATAAAACACCAGAAAACTTTCTCTGTCAACCAGTTCATGCTTTTCAGCAAATTTAATACCATGTCTTCCAATGTAGCCAACAATAAACCCATAAATACACCCAAACACACATTCATACAGGATCGTTATCAGAAACCAGCTATAGGCAATCTTATTGGCATTTGGGCGATCTTCAATCAGAAACAATGCAAGATATATAAAAGGGAAAGCCATTCCATCATTTGCTCCCGACTCTGCAGATAGAAGATCTCGTAAATGTCTTGGGACTCTCCGAGCAAACTTCCCTTTTCCAACAACAGAACTAGCCAAGACTGGATCAGTTGCTGTGACGCAAGCTGCAATACAAAGGCTATCAAGCCAATTAAGTGGTGGGATCATCAACCAAATGATGAGACTAGTTGACATCCATCCGCATATCATTATTGGAATCAGTAAGAAAACCACACTTTTCCAATGCTTTTCTACATAATACTTGGGCAATTCGACTCCAACCGCAAAACATTGAACGACAAGAACTATCCGAGAGAATTCAAGCGTAATTTGATCCGTATTCCCCCAGCTCACAGGATTTATTAGGTTTATAGCATGAGGTCCGAAGATGATACCGCATATAGTTGCGACCGTTGCTTCCCCAATGTAGAGCTTTTCCTTGATAAATGACGAGCATAGCATGAACAGTGAGGTGAAGCCGCCAAGAATAATGTAGACCAGATGCGGTTTGTCAACTGATAAATGATCCCAAGCCATTCCTGCTGTATTCCAGTGAAAACAATGATAGATCGAAAAATAGCACTGACGAAAAAGACTGGGTTAATAGCAAGGTAAAGAAAGATCCGTGAGATGGTGAAAGAAATGCTGGATTCTCATTAGTAAAAATAGTGCATTTCCGACACTAGATTCCAGTGATGACTGCAATGCATCTGACTTAAGAGTTTTCCAGAATATAGAAAGCCGACGGGTTACAAATGGCGACGCGGAATCTTAGGATTTCGTGCCACCGGAGCTGGACGATCTATTCACGTAGGATTGCCGCTGAAAACGTTAGTACAGGGATACTCAAGTCGGAAAGAATATCTCCTGGGCCAAGGCTTAGTTAGAAGCAGCGACAAGGTATCTGGCTAAATTTGGAGCTCATAGAGATGTGGCTATACCGAAGCTGTTAATGAAAAGTGGTTTGGGTTGATGATGCAAGGCTCCAGTCAATTGCAGTTGAGCGGCGGGGGAGGGGGGGGGATGAGTGATCGAGGGGTCCAGTGCTGAAGACGCGGGGAAAGATAGCGTGTGTTTTTTTCGAGAAGTGTGGCCCTTGGCGGACCCAGTTTTGCGGGAACTAGACGGCTAAACCCCTTTAATGCTTAACTGAAGAAGGCCTTATCGGGCCAGATAATCTGGTCATTTTGTAACCCTGGTCTGATTTAGCGGAGCCACTCTCAGAATATAAAAAGCCTAGGTCCAGCTGCCGATTTTCTTTTTTCGACAACTTTCAGCTCCAAGCAGCAATCAATGGCTGGGCCCACCAATAAAACTCACAGCTATTATAATAGAGATAATATTAACGAAAGCTTCGAGCGAATGAAACTGCTCACGTTATCTAAGCTGAGCATCATTTAGAGAGGTTGTAGCAGAGGTCAGAAGTTGAATGTGGCTCGCCGAGTCCAAATTTGGCTTTTAGTGCCCACCCATGCTGAATCAGCACACTCAGGTCACATTCCGTACCATTGCTGACATCGAATCCCTACTACGACACTATTCAAATAACGGTCCAAGACGGAAGTTGTTAAAGGCTTGAGTGTTCTAGGCCTAGTCATCATCATCTTTTCAAATTTAAAAAAATTGTTGTTGAGCTTTAAAAACAAAACAAATAAATGAGAAGATTTGAGTACAAATCATGTGTTTCTCTTTCACGATATCGAAAAAAAATAAAATAAAAAGACATGCGGCCTCATTATATCTGCCACAATATTTGAAACAATCCAAGATCTAGCCTGAGTACAATTGGGAAAATTTATCACAATTTATTTGGTCTTTCAAACTTATCTTTTTCAATTCAATCTGAATAATATGTGATGGTTGTGTGGGGTATAAAAAAACTATAGTTTGTGGTCTGACTGAACTATTTGTCTAGAGAACTTATTTACCATGTTATTCAATGGGGGGGAAAAAGTTAGCTTTTTATAGGAGCTGCTCGTAAATATAGACATACTAATTTTCACTTTGACCTTTTCCTCCTTCCCCCCAAAGTGATTATTTGCCACTCGAGGAAAGTCGACAGACAATTTTGCGTTTTTCTGAAAAAGATGTAAAACGGTTATGTTCTAAAAAATTCCCATACATGTCAGCGAGGCAGGGATAGTGAGACAGCAAAATCCCTGCCTGCTTACTTAATATTTAGCTGCATGTCATATTGCTAATGCATGCATATTGCTAGTTGGTGCTACTTTGCGAGTGTGCCGGAATGCGCTTTTCATACATACAAACGAATGAATTAATTAAGGGCTTGTTACTTTAAATGAATAAATAGATGAATTAAGGGGTTTGCTATTTCGCACAAGCTTTAGTATGACGTAGCCCACTGTGGCTGGTACGTTATTGGAGAAAACTCCGTTTCGTTCCATATCTATCAAAGTGGAGTGGTTTGAACTCTAACTAACTAAAACATATTTTTTCTAGTTTATTATTGCAAAACATCTCTTTATTGCTGTTATAGTAACCACATCAAGGTTAATAAACGCGTTTTCTTTTAATCGTTCCACGTCAGCAGCTATTAGTTGATATATTTTTAAGCTTCTTATATAGGCCCATTCAGCTGTTCCAGGTTCGATTAATTCTCAGATATCTCTAGCTACCCGAACAGACCTAATGTAGTAGCTATCAAGTCTTCGAGATTATCAGGCTTACCGATTTTTCGTCGTTTGCTCTCATTTAGATCCTTATTCCTGCAATTCCTTGGCTTCTATGCTTTGTCACATGTATAGACGATCTTTTGTTTATGCTGACAATTTTTTTAACTACAGAGTATCCGTTTTCGTTAGCGTGTATCCTGTATGCAGTTTCAAGTTCTTGGAGAGTTTCGTATTGTACAGTTGGTAAATTATCATTGAAGCTGTAGGGAATTAAGCCTTTATGTCCGTAATTTGAGTTTCTCGCTGCTTGTTTTTGGGGGTTTTAAGATTTCATTATTAGAGTATTGAGTAATGAAAATTGTAGATAAATCAGTCTAGATCAGTTTATATCAATTTATTTAATCGGAATTTGTTGTATTGAGCATCCTGCCTCTGTTTTAGATTCTAGCTTAAATTTGCTTACTTACTGAAATTTATTATAATAATATTCATGATCCCATCGCTCTTAGTATTTCAGCGTATTTTATCTAATTATCTTACAAATATTGATGTAGGAGAAAACCAAATGGAGCAGTTAGGTAGTAAGTACGGATTTGAAAATATGGTCAAGTATCATGTTTCTTAACTTTACCTTTGTCTGCACTCTCAAATATCAATTAGCACCAAAAGATTTGAGCGTATTATCCTACTCTCATTGATATCAACAGTATATAAACAATTAATCGTTTCTCGAAAAATGTCGTCTTGATCTTCGTTGATCCAAGAAATCATCCAAAGAAATATGGAATAAGCAAGTTAGGAGTATTAGTAACAGCCTGACCAATGACAAAGTCGGGCTCCACCAGCCACATCTGTAGAGGAAAAAATTTAATTTGTGGGATATAGCCCCATTATTAATTAAACGCCAAGATAAATGACATTTGGTATGATTAAATAATATCATAATCTGGCGGCGTATGAAAATTCGCTTTTTTTATGGCGGTTATCTTTAGGCGTTGACTGAAAATCACACGCCCCAGCTACTATCCCTGCTAGTGAAAGACTGGGATATTATGGAGTAGATACAGGATTATTAAGGCTGACGCTAAACCCAATATAGCGTGATCTACAATCAAATAGAGCACAGAAATGTTTCGACTGGCTGATTATCCTGAAAATTTGTTTGTCACGAAACTAATAGAGAACTTTTTTTTCGAATAACAGTTCATATCCAAAGGTTCTTCAGTTGGAGGTCTACTGTTCGGAGGGTTCAGCTGAGATTATAGGTTATAGGTTGTTGTTTGCTTGTCCATCGTCAGTCTACGCCCACTTGCTTTCCTTCTGATCCACTGGTGACGTTAAAAAGCTTCTTCTCGACGCCAAAAACTAACAAAAGGGAAGGCTAAGGTCAGAAACCAATACAAAATGCCGCAATCTTGCTGGACCTATATTAGTTTCAACACGCTAATATGCATTAAATTTCAGCTCTATCCAAAGCTTTTGTTCCCATGAGAAATGATGCATTCGTTTTCTTTACTTTGAATCTTTCAACCTCGAGGGTATTAAGCTAACCAGCACCGATGCTCTCCAATTCATTTCTATCCTTAACTAGCAAGTTTGAGCTAGCTATCAATTTGGTAACTCTGAAAATGGCTCAATTTGGGGTCAGGATCATGGGAATAGCCTCAGTCAATACTGTGCTTAATTAGACATGAGTTGACGGTGGGATTTGCCTTTTTGCCTTTTGCAGATAGGTTTGTGCGTGCTTGCAAGTAAATGGATGTGCCAAAATCAGATTGATGGGTTTTTGACGCAAGCCGTATGAATATCCCGACGGGGAATCTGCAGTGCACAGACGAGCCCCAACCCTGGACGATGCTGCCATGCATCCATCGATAATCCCAGTCGTAGCATCGACCTCCGCTTCCGGGTCTTTTTTTCTCCGAGTCTGTTGCGAGGTCTTGGCAATAAAAAGAAATATTTCTCCACCCCACAGTTGGCGATCCTCGACGTCGATGTTGTGAAAGTGTAACTTCACCTCCAGATTGAGAACAACTATCTAAAAATTGAACCTTGCTTCTCCCCATAATCTAATGAAAGCTTTTTACGCAGTATCCATTGATTGGCAAATTATAAAGAACCACATTGGAATGGCTTGATATAGAATGCCTTAGCTTTGCAATGCTCTTTTCCATCGAAAAATTTGCTGTCGCATCTATTCCATTTTGTTATTAAGTATATGTAAGGTAATCCAGAATTACAGGCTTAACCTCGAGTCATTGCATCGACAGGATTTTAGAGGCTGCAGTCCATCATGTTTAGGTGATTTCCTTATGATCGCATGATTGGCGTTGTGCCATGATATCAATTATTAGTTATTTTTCATTCATTAATATCAAATTTTGATATGAATTCATAGCAAAAAAGGTATGATTCGTGTAGATAAAGTGTGTAGCATAGTTTTCAATTATATAGTAATTTTAAAGTGTAAATGTATGTAAACATTTTTCACGAATTAAAAAAATTACTAAGGGTCCAAGAAATGTCAGGAAGGTGTGTCAATTCCTATTCAGCGTGGAAGCATGTCTCGCTAAAGAAAATCATACCTGTATTCTGAGGCATGAATTAGGTAAAATCTTCAATATTGCTCAAATTTAGGTATTCAGTTTTACTGTTATTTTACGGATTTACCGTAAATACCATCCACGTACAACATCACCTACTTATTGCTTTCCGCCAACCTCATTATTCTCAGGTACAAAGGAGGTCGGCCTATGCTGAATCATAAATAGCTCATAACATTAGCTGTCCATACTAAGTTCCCCAGCAAAATCCGCAGCGTCGCAAGTGCCGTGGGTTGAGCGGATTCTGGAAGGCCGAAATCAGTTCGTCCCAGGGCTCCCCCTTCAGATACTGAGGGGAGCTTGGGGTAGCAACGTCGTTCGTTGGAGGGATGGTTTAATATAGCGTCGTGTATCATGTATCAAAAGCCGTAGTAGTAGTTAATTTCGAGTTCCCCGCGTCGAGTCTGCTGTCGCGACTTGCAAACGCTCCTTGATTCATCATGTATAGGGCCTTATTCACACACTGGATGTCGAGAGTGAAATTCTCGGTGTTTAGATTGAGAAGTATGCTTCTCGTGACTTTCGGTCCCTCTATCACGTCTTCGGAGAGTTTTGTTAAGAGAAGAAAAATAAAAGATAAACGGTCAAAAGCCGAGCCTGGTGTTGTGGCACCAAACTCGCTTAACCATTCGGTCTGAGCACCACCGTTTGTAGTCAGCAAATTTTAAATTTTGCAATTCGTTCGCATATTTACACAATCAGGTGTGCAATTTTTTCATTAGATACGGGAGCGATGAACAATATTTACAACACAGAAAAATTGAAAAATAAATGTATAATAATTCCCATGAATCCATAAACTAAAAGGTTTTGTTTTGATACCTATAATTCTTTTCATCTCTAAGCTTTCTTTTAAAAAATCTGTTTACTATCTATCGTGATAAATTTGCTTAGATTACTATTATCGTCTCTGGATTACAACCTCAACGTTACCCCCTGCTTTCAGAAATCCGAAAGATTCTGAAAATTATTTTTATAAGGATATCTATACCATTGATGTGATTGACAAAAATCCACCACTTTGAATTGTTGAAAAATGTTGGAGTTAGTGGAGAATTTGGGTTTTTTATTTACACTAGAATTTTATCAAGGCTCACCCATCTCCACAGCAACAGGAAGGATCAGTATGGTAGCCTTGTGCCTTCCAAGTGCTCATTGTGATTGATATGTATGGCGGCACAATATTAGAGTTATGGTTTATCAACTTGATTATACGAAATTGCTTGTGTTGCAAGAGAAAGATGCCTTCACAATATTGTATTGATATATAACATATAGCATGGTGACAAGAGCATTCATCATCAATGTAGAATGAAATATAATGCAGAGCGAGTAAATTCAAAGCCATTTGCAACGAGCAAGATTTGCAAACAACTCAATAAAAGAGGCTGCCGATATGGAAAATTTTAACAAGGCAAATCAAGGATACAGCAAAAAGAATGAAATAATATGTTCGCATCTCAGAGAAAGCGAAAAAGTAGGGCATTGATTTGGAGATAGTGTAGAACTAAGGTAGAATAAGGTTAAATAAAAGGAATTTAAATTAAATTCAATCCCAAGTCATAGTCTATCTATGGCTACGCCGGACAAGTTGCATGTACCTATTGTCGTCTACATGTCAGGACTAAGATTGATCATCAACAATGACTCGAAGTCAATGTGGTTCACGAGACAAATACCCTAGCAAATTCTAGAAATTACTTGGCAGTGGTTCTCAATTGCTTCTTATCGAGGCATTCAGCATTAATGGTATGCCGCAGTCTTTACTTGATGTGTAGGAGCGTTTATTTATCTCTAGAGGAACAAATACCAAGACGGATAGGTAGTCATCAGTAAAGGCGATGATAAGAGGCAGGACGAGTAAAAAAACATAATAGCGAGGGCAGGGATGTAATTATGCGAGCTGAAGTTGAGTTTGAGGTTAACGAAGAGCAGTTCTTGGAAGCACGGCGGCAGATTCGTAAATGCGTGGATTTTGGTGGATCTATTTACTTTTTTGTTTCGCTTGGATAAGAGCTAAAGTACACATTGATTTTAGTGGCAATCTCCAATCTCATAAACATTTCCAATACTTTCGAAATGAAGGTGGAAAATACTATTGTAATAATTTTGCCTGAAAGCCGGTACGACTCGTGAGTATTGTATACCTAAAGCCAAACATATCCTTATACACTTTGGACCTCTCAAGTACATTAACTTGTTTATATGAAAACGCCTTTCTCGTTTCCAAATTGTATTTTTTTATTATTGGTTAAAAAGATTTATCCTAAAAGAATCAAAGATAAAAAGCGTATTTATGAGTAATATTAGACAATATCAAATATTGATTCTTTCTCGAGAGTATTTCCCAACTTTTCTACTCTTCCGGTCTCCAATGTCTCGCTTACTACGCCTTGTAACTTCTCCTCCTATGCTAATTTTAGAAGTAGATATTTGCTTCTCAACTTTCATTCCTAAAGGCAATAATGCAGTATCATGACCTCCTGACGATAAATTTAGAGGTGTCAATGCGTCTTTTTTCGTATTTACTGTAAGTTCTTTGAGATTTATGTCACTATATCGCACCATTTCTGCAAGAATATTTTTGAGATATATCATTTCCTCAATACCCTCTAATAATAAACTTACCTCCGCCTTAAGGTTAGCAATCAGTTTCTGGGTTTCGAATGGATCACCATCTACTAGTCGAGCTTCTCCTGATAACCAACCTCCCGCTCCTATAGCATCGATACAGCAATTTAATAAAGTGGAAATGAGTACGATAATGTTATCTGGTGTACTAGTATCATCGTCATCTACCCTATCGTCCTCAGGACCAAGATAATTTACAGTCCACCCACCTCGCGCAAGCTCCATTCTAAGTAAATAGATCAAGCATACTACTGTCTGAGGATTGTAGGTTTTTTTTAGTGCACAAACAATTATATCATCTGGAAAGACATAGAGCTTAGAAAGTGCTATAGTTAATGCTTCATTCCGGATCCGTAATCCAGACTTAAGTAGACCTTCTGCATATTCGATATCTTGTTTCACTTCGGCCTCTATTATCTCAATCGGATCTTGAAGTTGGTTTTCTGATAATTTTGAATGATTATACACGCTAGATTTCTTTCTAAAGCTTTTACTTCTTCCGCAAAGTCCCAAACTTCCCATCAGACTACGTATGATGTAAAGCAACTCATCAGCTTCTAAATGAGTCTTCAAGACCAAAGCCCGTAGAAGTTCCATTTCAGAATCTAGTTCAATGATAATACGTGTAAGCTCACCGGGAGATATATTGTCTATATGGACGCCTTGATATCTCAAGCCAGATTCAATATTACTTTTTGTCATCAACCCGTGTTGAACTAGCCACATTAATGTATTGGGTGCATGAAGGGAAATAGATAAATGTGGTTCGGCATGATCAAACTGCGAAATGGTGAAGATCTTGCTTAATGCGTAGATAGCCCATCGCTTATCGACTTCATGGAACTGAGTTGAGTATGTAGATTTAGAGGAGCTTGTGGTAAGATATGGTTGCATAAATTGATCAAATACCTCAGATGTGCAATCTCCTCTGGCAAAAGATTCTTCTATGGGTTGTAATTGTTTGGCCCATGATTGCTGATCTGAGCAACTCAAAGGTTGGATACATTTCAAGGTTTGAATTTTGGTTTTATTTTCTTTGTAGAATGGTTTTTTTTCTAGCTTGTGTCGAGCTTGTTTATTTGTTGAACAGCCAAGTGAATCAATTAACAGCCCACAGACTCGCATACTACCATACCGATCACGTTGACCTTCAATCTGTATTCCAATTAAGCTATTTCCAACTATTGCGACAGCTATCCCCAACTTAGGGAAGTATGATAATAGCCTAGAAGCTTGATTGAAATTTTGACTCGTGTCAATTTGTCGTTTCAAATTTCCAAGAGCTTTAAAATCAAGATTTACAGTCGCCAAACAAGATTGAGATTTGGGACTAAAAACAGAAATTGTATCTCCAGCTAATATCATTGTCGCAGAGCTTGAAAGTTTAAGGAGGGACTTTGCATTCGGACTATTGATTTTAAATTTCTCCTTAGGAAGGGGATCCACAATGTCAAAGACTGTTAGGACATCATGTTCTAATTGTTGCAAAATACCGGCTGATACATCGAGACTAAAAGATGCCTTCTGCATTGAATTTTCAACTTGAATATTGCGGGATAGGTTATATGTCAGAAGATTATCTACAGAGCGATGATTTGGCCATCCAATAGTTGAAGCTTGCTGTCGAGGTAGACTCACAATGTGTAAAGTTCGTCCAGAATTCTTTTCTGATTTAGTAATAAGAATGAGTATTTCTAGATTTAAAGCGAATTTTGTAATGTCCTGTGGGAAAATAGCAAGAATATCTTTTCGATTCTTCAAAATTCCTTGGCTTGCACAATGTACTGTTGTAATCTGAGCGAATTCTACTCTAGCATCATCCGGGGTTGAATGAGACTCTTGAAAAAGGGTAGAGACCGGAGATGTCCACTCATGCCGTAAATCATCACTATTATAGCACTGTATCTCGCAGTCATCCTTTACTAATACAACTTTCGTCTTATAGCCAGTATCATTTAATTTTTGCTCGGATATCATGCATCCAATAAAAACTACAGGACTAGAAGAGCCTTCAACATCTTTGCTGACTTCTCTTATTTGAGTTTGAATTGAACCATCTTTTGTATCATGGAAAAGCGTTATTCGAGGTTTTATGCCTCTAGAGGATATATAGGTCCGACGCTCAACTTTAGTCTTTGAAATTCTAATTCGTATTGAGCTTGGTGGGCACGTAAATATCGACTGTGGAGGGATGGCATAGGAAGTCACCAGACGAGATGCCGATATCTAAATCTTGGTAAGCGTACATATGAGCAACTAGAACCCTTTTCTAACATCATATAAATTGACACCCTCGCCATTGATTCCTACAGCCAACTCAGATCTTTTTCTCTTTTTTTGGCCTGGAGACCCTCCATACACCTCACTTATAAAATAAGTGTCTCCATAACTACCAATTGAGTGCGGTAGTGAGGATATCACATAGGGATTTTGTAGGGTGAGTTGCGGTGGCATCGTTAAGACACTGCGACAAGTATATTAAATTTGTGTTCATTCTTAGCAAATTTTCAGGGAATTTATTTTCGACTACAGGGGTAGCAATGACGGCCGTATACGCGTCAATAAGACGCGTAAATCTATACACCCGTCACAACTAAATAACTACGACATTATCTGGAAAATCATAAGAATTGTATTATTAAACACTACGTTTCCGCAATATCTCATCTTTTGCTGTTTAAAGAAATACATTGATGCAATCAATACCTTGGCCAAGAAGCGAAATTAACGCGCTCGAAGCTGTGATACTCAAACCTGACTTATACGATGCCAAATGTCTTTGCAATTAGAATTTAGTATGAGCTCGTCCCCAAATGAAAGTAATCTGTACTCTTATTTTCGGAAGTCTTCTTTGAGGCACTTGACACAGAGTAACTAGTGGCCTATTCTCATTTGCGAGGAAACAAGGCATTGCTTATTAAAGATACAGGCTCACCAGCTTCAGATTCTCGATTGATTAGATCTTTATCTACATCCAAAAAGAAAATTAAGAACTTTACCTGTGAAGAAAAGGATTGCGATGAACAGGTGGTCTTTAAACAAAAAGAAGATTGGCCTTTCACTCATGATCACCATAATCGTTCAGACATGGATCCTATCAGATCATCCCATGAGAAATTTATTAACGAACATAAAGATCGTAATTTAGTTACACCTCAAACATACTCCTTGTTTTTGAATCCAACAAGCTCAAAGCAGAAAACTTCTCCACAAAGTAAATCAAACATCAAATCTCTATGGTCTAGTCTGGACAATGAGTCTTCCAACAAGAGTAGTCTGGCTGATATACCACTGACCCAGTCTTTTGGATCTCCTGTGCAGCCGTCCAATTACTTATCAGGATTTTCTTGTCAAAGTAACGACGAGGAGAAGAGTAATCAATTAACCAAGCTCCTAACTTATAAAAAAAGTTCGCGAGAAACTATGGCAATATCCGCTGACATAAATCCTAGACCAAGAAAGGTTCTTAGAGTATGTTCCTCGCCGTCGATTGGATTTCTAAAGCTACACATGAAAAATCCGAAAATTTTTGAGTCTAAAATTATTAAGATCAAGTACAATAACGGAACTGGCCCAAAAATAACGCAAATATTTAATACTCCTAAATCGTACAATCCAAAATTACTGCAATCTTCTTCAAAATCTATTCCAACAAGTGAAGCTTATGTTAGTAAACCCAATGAACGAGCTATTCACCCTCTATTTCTAGGATCGATTAACAAAAAGTCAAAAGATTTTCCAAATGCGTCAAAGGAAACCGACAACCTATCTTCGAAAAAACAAACAAAAGGAAATCTTGAATCGGGTCTAGAGTCTCGGATTAAACTTAATTCCAATTCACAAGGTTCTGAAACTTCATCAAACATAACTAGTATTCCAGAATCACTGTTGACAACATCTATTGGAGAAAGGGTTAGAAATTTATCCAAAGAGGTGGAACCAGTTTGGCCTTGGAAGGGTTTAGTTCACATTCGTGGAATTAATGATATAGAAAACTTCACCGGAATTGATTCAAATTTAAAACAAGACATCCAATCTCACCATAAGAAGTTGAAAGAGAAAGCTGTTGAAATTGATTTTTCAGAAGATATTCTCGTGTCAATCACGGAGAACTTGTCTATAAAATCTCTTGTTACAGAAATTCAAGAAACTAACATAGAAGAATTCCCTCCCATACCTTGTTGCCTTCGCTTACCCGTAAAACATCACGAGTCTGGCATTAGTACCCGCTCCCGAGTACAAAAGCAAATCCACTCACGAATACAAACTAGTAGTTACAAGAATCAAAGTTCGAGTGAGGATGAAATACAGGGCCCTGACATTCATTCCCACATTCAACTGCATCCTGCGTTGATTAAAGCTTATCAATCAGTTGCTACCAGCCTCTCAGCATTTGATTGTGGGAAATGTGAGTCATTAACTTGGGCTGAAAAATATGCGCCGAAAAAATCAGAAGAAGTTCTTCAAATTGGACCTGAAGCTTTAATTTTGAAAGATTGGTTGTCAAACTTAATCATTGGCTCTGCTGTCACCAGATCGACATCCTCAAAGAGGTCACAAAATTTAAAGATGGATACCTTGAGCAAGAGAAAGCGAAAGTCTTTAAAACTAGATGGGTTTATCGTACCTAGTGATGAAGAGGAGTGCTTTGACTTGGATGAAATCAGTTCGCCTGAAAAAATTACTCATAATGAAGGTAGTAATCAGATTAAACGAACAATGGTGAGAGGTGGTGACTGGTCTAATGCAAGCAAATCTAGCCCAAAGACATACCACACTGTTCTCATCAGTGGACCAAATGGTAGTGGAAAGACTGCTGCTGTATATGCAGTCGCGAATGAACTCAATTTCGAAGTTTTTGAAATAAACTCAAGCAGTCGACGTAATGGTAAGGATATTATAGAGAAAATTGGTGATATGACCTTGAATCACCATGTTCAAAAGCCAATCAGAATATCAAGGTCAGAAGATACAGGGTACAACGGCAAGATTGAAACGATTCCAGCCGATGATAAAAAAACTGGCAGTCCTGGAGCTATCAATTCATTCTTTAAGTCTGAATCAAAGACGGTTAAGCTACAAAAACCGCTATTGAATCACAACTTATTATCGGTATCATCTAAATCTAAATTATTGAGATGTAAAGACTCAAATAATGAAAAACCAGCTCAAAAAACTCCATCTAATGAACAAAAACAATCGCTTATCCTAATTGAAGAAGCAGATATCATTTTCAAAGAAGATAGCCAATTTTGGTCAACAGTCGAAAATATAATTTCAGTTTCGAAACGACCAATTATTATAACATGCAATGATGAAAATGCTGTACCATTATCTCATAATTATTTATACGCTATTTTACGCTTCCAACCACCACCTATTGACATTGCTGCTGATTATATTCTTCTGATAGCTGCATGTGAGGGCCATGTCATTCAACGTGAGGCTGTAATAGCACTTTACGAAGAACGTCAAAAGGATATACGTGCCTCACTCTCTGAATTGAATTTCTGGTGTCAATTTGGCGTAGGTGATGTTAACAGAGGACTTAGTTGGTATCTATCACGAAAGTATGCTGATTTTGGTAAAAAAAGTCCTGGAAATCATATTCGAGTAATTAGTGAAGACGCATACAAGAAAGGAATGGGCTGGATACCTCAAGACATCTATGCAAGTAATTTTTCGTGCCTTGATATAGAAGAAACATTACTCCACCAAACAAGTAACTATTGGAACTTAGATATTGGTGATTGGGGAATGTCTTCATGTCTAAGTAAATGGGCTAAGAAAGTCCGTGGATTGAATCGAAACAAAGAAAAGCAGCTGGCTGCTTTAAAAATGTTTGCTGACTTTACTGAGTCTATAAGTGACTCGGATATAATTTCCAACTCATTATTTGGATCGGAAAATCAGGTGAGAAAAATTTTCCCAATTACTCAAAGTATGCTAAGACTTAACTTTTATAGCTTATTCTTGATATCTGCTCGCCAGATGTTAGAGATAAAGTAATAAAAGAATACCCTCTAGCATATAAAACTGTAGAGGCTTCACCAACTTTTTCCTATACTAATACTGCTCAAAATATATCACTTTATCTACGTTCTCGTGCTCGTAATCTTCTCCATGTAACCCAGAAACTTAGTCTTAGCCCGGAGATTAATCTTGAACTATCCTCACCTTCTGAAAGTAGAGTTATTGACTTGATACGAAAAAAAAGGACAGCCTCTTTTGAAACTCTTCCCAGAATTAAATTCAGTCAAGCTTTTGACCCTATCTCAAATCGTGATGCTCAGCAAACTACTTCCGCCTGTGGTAATGGGATCTATTTTGAAGCGTCTCAATTTCATGGTACGCAAAGAATCATTAGCGAAGATCTCGCTCCCTACGTTAGAGGTATTCTAGCAAATGATGCTCGATTGCAGCGTGAGAGGGAAAAATTGAGTAACTCAATAAGTGAAAGTGGCTTAGGTAGTAAAAGAAGGCGAACAACTCGCACAGCTATGAGTGCCTTGGAAGGTGGAATAAGAAGTGAAACTCGACCAGAGAGATATTTTGGCAACAAACTTAACCCCATTTTAGTTGAAAAGACAGGTATCTCTTATTGGAATGAGGCACTTACACGTAAACAAAAACGGCAAAAAGTAAATAGCGAATAATGCTAGAAAAGATGTATCTATCTCATGCCGTGCACCGAAAATTTGAGTATCTAAACCAAAATTAGCTTTTTGAGTACGATCATTTGTATACAAAAAATGTCAAATATATTGTTCGTACGTTATGACACTTAGTTCGAAACGTTCCCACAAAAATGTCATTTAATTATTCAGGATTATTGATTCAGTTTTGATAGCTACAAATTGATTAAAAGATTTCTCAACGAAACGTGAAGGGCATTTATCTGGCACTACAGAACGGCGATCAAAAGAATTTAACAAGTTGACTCTAGTGTTACTACAATATCGAAAATAGTAACCCTGAATTATAAAGCAACTTTGTACGTGTCATCCTTCCGAATTTCAACTCCAATAGCTTTCCTTTCCTAATATTAGATTAAGGACCAATAGTTGAATAATGTTCTGGTTTATTACCTGAACCATCATCCCAAATAGAGTTTGGGGAGCCTCGTTACAGGATGACGAAGGTACTTCTGAAGATTCAAAACTCCCTTGGATGGGTATTCAGGGCTAAAGGTTAATCATTGGTAAAGAAAAAGCGACCATACTCCGTAGTCGCGTCTACAAATGGAATCTGAGGCATAAGTGAACCATTTGTAAAACTAGAAGTTCTGATGTATAGGTAAAAATTGACACTATATCATAGCCTTCTGGCTTCAAATATGCAGAAAAAATGAAGCAGATTTATCGGATTATTTATTAAATATAGTATTAATTGATATTTATTGCCAAGGGCCCGTGGAACCACTTTACTTACAAATGTAGTAGTATTATTAACAGGCTTAAAAGGCTTTGGCTCTTCTTTTCTATAAATCTTACGGTTAATGTACATGTTAGTAAAATACGTGAATGTTGGTCAAACATAATCTCCTCTACACTCTCTATAATATGGAGTAGGGTAGGGGCTGCGATCTTCATTGGATTGGGAGAAAAGAAGAAAGGCGTATGGAGATCTTAGATACCCTGTATTATTACATTCATATTAGCGAGTGTAGATGAGCTAGCTTGTGATAGATAAAGGAGAGCCAGTTCGCTATTCTCTAATAGCTAGACGTGCAATTTTTAATATACGTTTGTTTAAGCCAATACTTTATCAAGTCTACTTCCAATTACATACGCTTGTAAGTATTATAACTTAAGACATGTTAACTTATCCTCGTATAGTTAGCACACTAGGTCACCCAACAATGGCACATTTTCCTCACATGGTATTGTTTTAAGCCTGTACTGTTAAAGGTTCATTTATGTTTACTGTTAGTGAACATATGTCCAAATTGTGTTTATATTCTAATGTTTACAAACCAAAAGTAAATAATTAAGCTGCGTCACTAAGCGAATTATTATATAAGCATAAAAAGGCTAGAGCCGTGAGGCTCTTAGATATCAAACTGTAAAAGTAAGTAAATACAAATTGTATGGTCACAAGATGTCTTAGGATTTCAATTATATATTCGATATAGTAAAATTCTAAGACTAAATGTAACTTATCCTTTATCTACAGAACTACTCTACCTTTAAGTATCTCA
>PEDP01000542.1:0-22277 GCA_002918395.1 Erysiphe pulchra | reverse complement strand
CTCGCCGTCAAGCGGGACCTACGGCCCCGCTTGTGTCGGCGATGCGTCGTTAGTTGGGAATCACGTTACTGTGCATTTTAGCGTCGTTTTTAATCCCTGGCGTGCAATTTAGCGTCGTTTTTTTCAGCAGCCAATCAGAAGCTCTAAAAAAACCCACTTTTTTTCACCAACCTGCTCTGAATTGCTTGAAAATTACATATATATTATTTAACTCTTCTGCGATATCAAAAATCTACTTTGTTTCCTATTTTAAGACGTAATGCTTTCGCGGAGCGCGATATAAAATCCCAAAAAACCCATTTTGGTGGGGTCGCACGGACCATCCGTGCTCGCTTCCGTAGTGAAATCGACATATTTTAATTCGAATAAGGATCAGAGCGAGCAGGCATATATCACGTGCGCGTAAAATTTTGTACCCGTATTAAGGGACGTTATAACAAAAGGCTATCCTATTCATCAGTCTCAGGTAGAAATTTTTTCTTACTATGCTTGGAACTCGTCTTAAAACGGCGACCCAAGATGCAAAATTGATTAGTGTGAGACTCTATTTTCATAATCAAAAGGTTTTTTTAAATTAAAAAATTTTCCAGGTAAGAAGAAAGTGGTGGTATTTTCTTATTATTAGGGTTCAAAGATATAGTAAGCATCAAACACGCGTATGTAAAACTCTAATTTGAATCGTTAACCAGGAAACTAAGTCACATGACCAGTTCTTTCCGAATGCACAGGTGTGAATCCAGGATGCTGACATCATCCTCGGTTAATGACTATATATTATTTAGCTACACTGTAATTAGAACAGGATACTAGAATTATATATCGCCAGGGTAAAGCAAATGTTCTGGCTGACTATCTCTCGAGGCCAGTTTCTAACACAATTTCGAGCCATTCTGAAACCGTCTTTCCGTCAGTTGAACAAGAGAGAGAAAATCAAGAACTACAAACTGAAGTTAGCATTATTAAATATCCACATGAACTGAATCGCATGGACCTACAAGCAATTTTCGAATTTCTCCAATTTGATAGTACACTGCCACCCTGTCTCCGCCTAGAATGGGTAAAAGAGCATTTTACAATTCATGAGGATAATTTGTGTCCAGTTATGAAGTACACTAGAGCTCCTGGTGCCCCACCTAACCCCGTCGGTCTTGCTTTCGAAAGTACCGTCTTATTAAAAGTCTTAGACTTTGAAATTTTTTCTAGAAAAGCCAGGAATGCACACCACGATCTAGCTCACTCCACAGTCAATACAACTTTGCGTCATCTACTTTCTCAGTATTGGCATCCCGAGATTACACTAGCAACACACCAAGTAATTTCCGAATGTCCGAATTGTCAATTAATGCAACGTCCAGATCCAACATTACCTGATTTAAACCCGAGTTTACCTCCACTACCTTTAACACGATGGGCAATTGACTTTATGTCCTTTAGTGACATTAATATTTTGGTAGCAATCGAGTATGCTACAGGATGGACAGAAGTAGAGCAGACAAAAGGACAATCGTTTATGGACACGAAACCACTACTAGAAAAAATCTGTAATACTTTTGGATCACCATTGTAATGCATCAGTGATAACGCGTCATGTTTTAGATGTCCTGAAGCCATGCTTTGGCATGAGTAACATAATTCAAAACTAATGCCAGTAACTCCCTTACGACCTCATGGGAATGGTAAGGTTGAAAAAGCTAACGGTGACATAAAGTGCTTGTTGATACGCGAATGGGAAGCAAACCCTAACACACGTAACAAAGGATTATTGAATTGTGTTATTTCAATCAAAAATCGAACACCTGGACCAAGTGGGTACAGCCCCTATTTCCTTCTGTTTGGAACTCAACCCCCGTCACAGCAAACACAAACGCTAAAATTTACTTCTTACATCCGTGATCCAACTGTTGAAGAAGAAACTGCATTTGCCAAAGAGTTAGGACAAAATCATGAAGCTCCATTGGCTAGAAATAATGCCTCTGGTCTACGTGCCAGCCGGGATGCGGTACGCTCTTACACTCAAGCAAAAAAGGCACTTCTGCGAGTTTATGCCCCTGGAGATTGGGTATTGTGTGTGCGACAAAGAAGCCAAAAACATGAACCATTCTATGATGGTCCATGGGCAATCGCCAGTTGCCACTCGGGAAATACATATACGTTACGAAGCCTAGGAGGAATTCTCTTTCAGGCAGGTATGAAGTATAACGGTACTAATCTATTCCCCGCGTATGTCAGAGATGGCCACCCAGTCCGTAGCTTCTGGTATGCAAGTAAACGGTTGTTGAATGAAGACAGAGCTAGAATGAATAGGTCAGCTCGTTTGGAAAGCATGGAGTGAAATTGTTTTATAAATTTATCTTTAAACACTGTTACATTTTATATTATGGATTATTCCATAGAAGTTATGTCGACTGAGGACAGACGTCTTGAAGAAGGGGGATAGTGTGGATCCAAGATGCTGACATCATCCTCGGTTAATGACTATATATTATTTAGCTACACTGTAATTAGAATAGTATATACAGATAGATGAATACTGAATTGGCTTTACTACGACGTGAATATCCGTTGTAGTGTGAGTTACCAGTTACAGATCTGGCCGGCAAATATTCGGTTCGATGAGGAGTTATGAATAGTCACGTGGTAATGCTTATTAATCTGGTCAGCCGGTCACGCGACTACGTGCTTGTATGTAAATATGTAAAGTTTTCTACATCTAGCTCTACATTACAGACGGTATTTATCACCAGATTTGACCTCGTAGACGCCAAAGCTCAAACGGGGCGGGAAAAAACACTATAAACATATTACTTCCTTTTCTACTATGATTGTGTATAAATTGTGCTAAAAGTTCAAGAATTTTATAAACGTGATTATAGGTAAACTTATATCGTTAGCCTTCCCCCGGCCAAAAAAAAAGGCATAAATCAAATAATTCTACATTCTCAACCAAATGTTGAATCGTCATCTTCATTACTACAGCTTTTACCCTCATCGATACTTATGTAATTATAGTATCAGGAAAAGAACAGGATTCCAAATAAATTTACTTGCGAACCGCGCATATCAAATGATGACGAGTAGCAGTAGTGGCAGCAGAAGTAATAAAATTGATAATAACAATGATAATGATGATAATTGTAGCATCAAAAACCCCCATTATTTAACAAGAGATGAAGAAAAGAGGACGAAAAGCAGATTAACTATAGATGATTTACAGTTCTCAGCCGGCTACTCCCGAGAGCAAGGTATGAAAGATATAAGTATGTTGCTACGCGGTGTAGAAGGCGGTGTTGGGGAGGGTAGATGGACCATTGCTTCAGATGCAAAAGGTGTAGAAAGAACTTTTAAGTTTAAGGGATTTAAAAATGCGTGGGTGGGTTATTATCTTCTCTTTTCTTTTCGTTTAGTGATTCTCTCTTTAGCCCGGATATTATCTCATTGTACGTTCAAGGCTTCGTAAATTATTTTGTATTGGAATCTTCATCATTTCATAAGCCGGATGATATTCTTGATTCTCTATGTCTACTTCTTATTGTATTTTAAATTAACGTTAATATGATGTTGCTCACTTTCGTTACGGTGTGATAGGCATTTATGAATATTGTAGCATCAGAATCAGTTCTAAAGAAACATCATCCCGAATGGTCAAATGTATGTAAACATGGTTTCACTTACGCCATACTAACGCCATAAATTATCAATGTCCTGACTGAGCTTCAGATCTACAATACAGTTTTCATAAGATGGACTACTCATTCCCCCGCAGGATTATCAGAAAAGGATGTAATGAATGCACGATTTTGTGATCAACATGCTAAGGTATTTGGAGAAATCACTGCAGAAGTCAACGATGAAAACAATCTCGGAGCAGACCAGAAGTTAGTCAACAATATTGTAGATATGGCAAGAGACTGTTGCATCCCAAAGAAGCCCTAAGCCACTTACAAAATTCCGCATATAATTGGAATTGGAGATTTAAAATATAACTTTTGATATATTATTGCATACCTACCCTAAAAAAATCTTGATGACAATCTAATTCCAGCCTTGACTATGTGCTGACATCTTCTAATACTAGGCTGCTTGAAGCACATCACAATGACGCCATAAACCCCGGAATCTACAATTTGTTATATCGGAAATTTTGAAGATTAGTTCAGATCATTTGACTTTTTTCGCTTGTTTTAACATCTTTCTTTCTCGTCTTTTCTTCGCTGCCTCAGGACCAGATTCAGTATCCATGAGATAATCCCACCATCTGAAACTACTTGAATAGTTTCCAATGAAGCGCTCATGATGAACATCGTGATGCTCGGCACCAGCCCAAAATGGGAGGAAATGGTGTAAGCTCCATGGAAACTCATAGCCTGAGTGAGCATCAATAGCCTGAAATAGTCTACAAATGATCCAGAAATACATTGTAATTAAGTGAAGGTTTCCAGTTATTAAGCACCATAGAGTTGGCATTAAGACTGTTCCAGCACCAAGAACCATTGTTTCTATTGGTGACGCATATTCAGCAGCCAATCCGAATGGCGCAGAGTAGTGATGGTGTATTTTATGAATGTGTTTGTAAAATGGACCCCAATGAAACACACGATGCATCCAATAATGCCATGTATCTTCCAACACGAAAAAAACCGCAATCTGTAAACACATGGTCTTCAATGAGGGAAATGGAACACCAGTATCCATACCACAAGCCTTTGTCATTGGATGAAAAAGCCAAATCTGAGGCAGCTCGACTGTGAAATGGCTTATCAAGACCAATTTTGTACATTCCCATTGCTCCTTGGCAGTAGGCATTTTCTGTCCTTGAATTTTATATTTGTTGAAGTATGGGATGTAGCCGATAATTATCCAAGGAATACTTCGGCCAAAATAAACAAGTTCATGCATGACAAAGCTCATAATACCCGTGGCGAGAGTGTCATTCTGCATGTAGGCGTACCAGGACTTTGTAAAGAGGAAAATTGTTAACTAAGAACAAGTCGTAGAGGGATGAAGATTAAGTTTTACTTACTATCCATAAACGCTCAAAGACATTGAGATTGAGTGCATTTTTAGATATCTCTTTGTAGATATCAAAATACGTAGTTGGACTTACTAGGACAGTCGCATTAGACGCGAAGTCCATGGTGCTTTGTGACAATAGATTTATGAGTTTTCCAAGACTTTCAAGACCGATGGCTGAAGAGAAGGTAGCATCACTTGTTCCGATTCGAGAAGGAACAAGAAGTCTCAGGACGACTCGGCTAAATATCTTTCGTGTCTCTCAGTTCCCAGCATCGTACCCATGTAGTATCTATCACCAGTAGCTCACTCCTTTCGTCGGGCATAAATCTAATTAATCTTCTAACTTCAGTAAATCTAACACTCAAATATCAGTTGTGTATATCTTTCTACCAATATCTTAACTCTCTATTTTACAGTATACGGGCCAGAATAAGGTTTTTTAGATTGTGACTCTTGCAATGATGTAAAGGAGGTATGACATGATGTCTAAAAATCATGCCTTACTATCGAATTGCATTACTGGATTAACTCACTGTAAAAATCAACGAATAAATAACTCTATAATCAATTTATTGGTGTCATAATTGACTCTAAATCCACTAGCCTTATTAAGCAGACATTCCTTGTAATTAAGATTTGAACCCCTGAATGTCAAAAGGTCTATGACACATGATCTATTGTGGGTCAAGATAATCAATCTTAATTTGCTAAAACAAAATTTCCACCCAATCATCCTCGCATGTTGTCCCTAGACTCATAATAGCCGCTGTTTTGCAATTCGTAGACAAGATCCCTGACTGAAGAGCTTGTAGCAGGAAAGCTTAGAATCGAAGCCAATGAAAATCAATCTGCCCGCAAATCTGGCTGCGATAATAAGTTTTCTACAAGTTTCTATAGTTCTTGGGGCCGGACAGTATGAATAATTAAATCAGGGTTTTTGAATGTCAGATCGATGTCTGTTTACACCGTAGGAAACCACATCCAAACAAGACTAAATCATAGCTATTTGCTAAAATAATAACTTTGCCATCACTCTAATTACACTCAATTTGTGCTCTTTATTGCTCTACTTGACAGTACTTTCCTTTTACACATAATATGACTCTTGTCTCTGGCTTGGAATTTGGAAAGAATAGTCGACGTATCTGTCATGAGGCGGATGTTGTTGTTGTTGGTGCGGGTATCTTTGGCTGTGCTATAGCATTTGCACTGGCAAATCAGGGAAGAAGCGTCTTCTTACTGGAGAGATCATTAAAGCAACCAGATAGAATAGTTGGAGAGTTACTTCAACCTGGCGGTATTTCTGCGTTGGAAAAACTTGGACTAGCACATTGTCTGGAGGGGATCGATGCGATACCGGTTCATGGATACGAAGTCATCTATTACGGCACTGGAGTTAGAATACCATACCCCTCAGCAGACACCCACGATGCGGGTACTCATGGATATACAAACGTTAAAGGCGGTAGACCAGAGGGACGAGCTTTTCACCATGGACGGTTAATAACTCAGCTGCGAAGAGCGTGCTCGCAGAATTCGAATATTAAAATCGTAGAGACGCTGGTTACAGAAACTATTACCAACTCTCAAACCCAAGGGGTTGTAGGCGTAAGATCCGAGACAATGAACCATATAACAGGCAAAAGAGAAAAAGACTTTTATCTAGGAGATCTTACAATAATCGCTGATGGGTATGCATCTAAGTTCCGCAAACAGTACATAAATAAGTCACCTATCGTTAAAAGCAAATTTTATGCTTTAGAATTAATTGACTGCCCCATTCCATCCCCTAACCACGGAATTGTAATTCTCGGTGACGGCTCTCCTGTATTGCTTTATCAGATTGGAACTCATGAAACACGCGCTCTCATTGATGTTCCTGAAAATACTCCCTCAGCATCAGTCGCTGCAGGCGGTATCCGTGGCCATCTCCGAAATAAAGTTTTACCCTCATTACCAAAACAAGTTCAGCCTTCCTTTGAAAAAGCTATGGAAGATGGCAAGATACCTCGAAGTATGCCGAATAGTTGGCTTCCTCCGTCTACACAGCAACAAAAGGGGGTCATTCTACTTGGAGATGCTATGAATATGCGTCATCCGTTAACAGGTGGTGGTATGACCGTGGCTTTTAATGATGTTGTTTACCTTTCTGACTTACTTTCTCCCAATCGTATACCTTACTTCTCAGACACGAAAGCCGTTCAGGAGGCTATGAAAGAATTTCATTGGAAACGAAAAAGCTTGTCTAGTATTATCAACATTCTCGCTATGGCACTTTATTCGCTTTTTGCAGCGAATGATAAACAGCTAAAGACATTACAAAGAGGGTGTTTCGCATATTTTCAAAGGGGCGGAAACTGTATCGATGGGCCTGTCGGCTTACTTGCTGGTATTATTAGACAGCCAATAGTGCTGATCTACCATTTCTTTGCTGTGGCTATATTAAGTATCTGGATCACCATTTCTGAATCAATAAATAATCTCTTTAGTATTTGGAAGTTTCCTTATGCGTTAAAAGATTGTTCCTTGATTTTCTGGAAAGCCTGTGTAGTGATATTTCCATTTATCTTTAGTGAATTACGAACCTGATGATACCTACAAATCTTCCTTATATTATCTTTCTCTTTCCCTTTTTTAATATAAAATAAAATACGAAATTAGAAAAAAACCAATGAGAATGAAACGAAATGAAATTAAAATTAAAATATATCTCTTCACTTCGTTACACTAGTCGGTTCTCATTCTATGAAATAACAGCTTGATTTATATGTTCGTCCACCTTGATTTCAAACACAATAATTAACCGAATATTTAGAATCACTGTATGATTTTACCGTCAGGTATTGGCCCTAACGTGACAGTTGAACAGATAGATCTTTGAATTATTCTTGAATCTGCGGTTGTAAAAGTGAAAGATCATCCCAGGGTGCAGGGACTAAGTACACAAGAACAGTGACTAAGCAAAGGGCGACCGACGGTGAGTGAATCAAGCACTCGTCAAAGATCCCTCAGTTCTTTAAGATGTCGATTATCTTCCCCCCGACGCACCGCACCTCTTCCGTGTCTAAAAAAAAAAAAAAAAACTCCACAAATGAGTATTGACTAGGACTGGAAATTCCCTGCAAACGCGTGTTAAGTAATGGTACAATTAATCACCCCCGAAGAAGACTTGACAATCACTCATCATTGCAGATTAGTCGGTCTATTTTCAGGAAGCGGGGTCAGATAGCTGAAGACTGATTCGAATCTGGAACAGCAACTCTACATCTGGAAAGCTTAGAGACAGAACAAAGAATATATCTGCTATCTGATGTCGAACGGTTGGAAGGAAAACGCGATTCTTTAGTGTAAGTTATGGTTAGTAATGTTCTAGAGTAACAGATAAAAAAAAAAAATAACTAGTGAGAATAAGAAACTAGAGACCAGAAATACAAAAAAAAAAAAATTTTAGGTATGTCTATAAACAAGAAATCAATTAAAATACTTTAGTAGTTGTGAAATGAATAATGGTGGAAAACGAAGTTTGCTTCAACAACGCTCAGCTATATATATGTAGGTAGAACGGAACTTCCTTAAGAGGATGGGAAGAGAGTAATCAAAAGGGAATTTGATCAATTCATAGTAATTGATTAAATAAAGTACGCTTGTCGCTTGTGTTATACTTAAACTTCTGCGAGGCGCCGATTTTAAATTGATAATCATCAGTTGCCGTCTTATTAGAGTAGAAAAGATCTTGGAGCGAGGGGGAACGATCATTTCCTAATCTCTCATGTATTCCTCTTGTATTCCTCTTGTATTCCTAGGCTAAACTGAACGAATTTGTCTTCGTCTAAAATCGTCAAAGCTCATTCATTGCAATTATATGAAATTATATACAGGGAATCATATAAGATTCATACAGAAATTTATACTCTCGATGTTGAAATTAACTCCATTCAATGGTCAAATACGATGTTTATGAAAAATGCACATTCTTAATATTACATATTACTCACTACACTCACTCGTTCTACCACGGCCTTATGGCTCTTCCTATATTCCCTAGCAACAATTCCTCGTGCAACGCTTACTGCAGCGAGATCCACAACCGGGGAATTTTTTGACATCCATGTGGGATAGTTATTAATGCTATCGGTTCCTCTTAAATGATTCTCATTACTTTTTCTGGTAAGATCTAGCGACTTGGAATATTGTCTTGGTTTTTCTTGCTCAGTATCAACCATTACAAGATTTGGATTACGGGACTGTGGACCAAGTAATACATGTTCCTTGGATTTATATTTCTTGATGTGAATTCCACATCCTAGCTTCTGTTGCAGATTTCCTTCTTTACCCAGTCTATGAGTTACACGTTCTATTTCCTCATTTGTAGCAATAGCAAAAGCATCCAAAGGACTACTAATGGCATTAGCTGCTATTTTTGCAGGACTTGATGTAGTGACGCTAGGAAATGGCGTTAATTTTAATGGTTGATATGGCTTTGACTCTCTATTCTGGGAATAGGAAGATGGCTTTAGACAAGACTTGGTGCGTCCTAAGGTTTTTGAGAAACTCGTCGACTTTTTCAATAAGATAGGTTTTGAAGGATGCATAATTGACTTTTTGCTACTGTAATTTGACATAGAAGAGTTTGTTCGGCAAGATGGAACACTAATAGAAGGAGGTGAAAAAGAAGTATAAGTTGTTGTGCCAATAGGTGGTGTTGGGAATCTCATTTCCTCAAAAAAACCAGTGAGTGGGGTGGTGCCTAAAGGCGAAGCTATGCTCCAAGAAGATGTAGAGCTCGAGATCGAGCGTTCTGAACTTGAATTAGAAGATAATGATCGAGGTACGTCACTATATTTCATATATTGTGGTCTTGAATTTGAAGGATCGAATTGCTTTGTAGCTGAGGATGAAGTGAAAAAATCTTGGTATCCATCTTTGATAAATGATTTAGAAAAACCAAAATCAAGAGATGAATCGTTTGGAGAGCTAAGTACGGGGTTTTGTGAATCCTTTTTAGGCACTGGAGGTGGTGAAAAGGTTTTATGTCTAATTCTCGAAGTATCTGAGTGTGACTTTAGATGACTGTTCAAAGACTTCGATTCTAGTGACCCATTTTTTCCCTTATTATTCGTTCTGCAGTCATTTGAATGTTTTTTAGGAATAGCTAATATGGAGGGCTTCCTTGATGGGGTTCCATGGGGGGTAGCTGTTTTTTGGATAGGAGAGCCTGTCCGTGATGGTGGTTTATCCCTAAATGATGGAAGACTTGCCAATTTCCATTGAGAGCTTGCTGATGCTTTTTCCATATGCTTGGGGATTTTATGAATATCCGGTTCCTTTATATCATGTTAAACCCAATTAGAACATTTTCTGAGAACTTACTTTTGTAATAAAGGCTCCACTTACCGATTTAAACTTTCCAAGGACTGACTGCTGTTTAGAAGATGGAGGTTGAGCAGTAGATTGAGGATTTTGTTTAATTTCATTGAGGATGTCACTATACCTATCCATCTTTGTAAAAGGGATTTCGACATCTATTAGTGAATCATAATTCCCGTCACTCGATTTTTTGAAGGCCTGTTCCTCAGCTTTCAAAAATGATGAATTATTTCTGCTAGAATTTGTAGTTTTTGAGGCTGGCCTCTTGAAAGTATTATTAGTTTGAATCACCGATTTCCTTCGAGAATTGTCCCCATAATTATTTTTTCCCGCTATTAATGCTTTTTTACTTGATTTAGAATCAAAATTTGGCCGTGGTCGACCATGATATTTGTGATAAGCAGAAACAGGTCCAGTTTCCTTTCTTTTCCCCCCAAAGAGACCCTCAAACGTTTTCCATTTACTAGATTTCGATTTTACATCTTTTGGAGACACCTGACGATAACAATTGTTTGCGTAGCCACATCCATTACCATTACTCACTAATGGAATTTTCATTTCTAAATCATCACAATTTGTTGGACTTCCAAGAGCTATGCCTATATTCTCCGTATAGTATGAGCTAGGGATTGGCTTTATAACTTCAGGTGAATGAAAGTAGTTTTTAGTTTCCAATGAGCTGAGGCTCCTTGAAGATGTTAACCTAAAACAAGGTATATTGAGTTGTGCTGCTCCAGAGTTTGACTGGTTGGTCGAAAACAACGTGCTTCTTCCACGAACAGGAGGGAGATCAACAGAAATCGTTTCATTTTTATTTGAATTCAAAGTCCTACGATGCTTGGTACTTTTCGGACCTTCTCTCCCAAGGTGACCATTTGATAACTTCGCTTGCATAAAATTATCAAAAACTGGGTTGGTAGTATCTTGATTTGACCCATGAGTTCTTTCAAAATCTTTAATGGGGTGAGAAATCGACTGAAATTGACCTTTAAATTCTGGACTTCTCGGAGATGCGCAGCTATATCCAGAAAAGTGTTCGGATTTAGATCGTTGGAGCATTATCACGACGACCTTCCCAAGTTTTAGGGCTAACTTTTGGTCAGAAATTCCCCCCAGGAGACAATAAGTATAATCTCAGATTATACGTTTAAAATTTAACAAGTATTATAGACAGAGTATAAAAGAATTGAAAATTCTAAAAAATCAACAATATTAAAATCTTATAAAAAGGTATCGAATAGGTATCAAATAAAATGAATGTGAGGTTGAAATCAATTCTAGCTCATATCGGTGTAAATTACCAGTACGGCAGGCCATGGATGAGTTATAGGTTAAAACTTGTAGTCGGCTGTCATTCGAACGATCATCCCTCCAATGATAATTTTTACGATTGGTATGTTTAACTCTCAAAGTGAGAGAGTATTACTGCGGAAAGACAAAATCTTGTTGACACGTTGACCCGAGCGATAAAAAAGGGGCAAAAAGTATCAGGTCTTGGATAATAGGAAAGGATTAAATCTAAATTGTGTTCGCTATTTTTCGACGTTCGAGCAAAAATTGAGCTCTGTATCAATCCCATGTCTAAAATCAAAAAATTATCTTTAAACGGTCGATGCTTGTGCCTTGTGTAGATCATTGAAATTAGGATCAAGTAAATATTCGAAATCGCTGTCAATACGTTAAGCCAAAAGAGCGAGTTGTCCTGGGGTAGCCATATACTCTAGCGATAATCTGGCGATAATCTAGCATAATATCCGGATGCTACTTGTTTCATGTTCAAGGTAGGAATGAGAGTATGGAGTCCGAGATCAACGGTCTGTGTCATAGATTTCGTCTAAGGTAATTGTGGACTATGCGCTTTTCACTTATTGGATGGTATAGTAGCAGTCTAAAAGAAGTACGCAATGTGAGCTCAACATTCAACTTGTAAAGTAGATTAAGATTGAGCTTGACCGTGGCATACTTTTTGTAAAATCCATGCCCTAGACAACAAATACATATGTTAAAGTTTCCAACGAGTTTAAGAGGCTAGAAAATCCGACACAAAAGTCATATTCGAAGCAAACAACATACTAAAAGCTTGAAAGAATCGCAATTGTTGTTCCAAGATCGGTGATGATTAAATTGGGTATTGATGAGGCAGGTTGTCATTTGCCATGTTTACTTATGATAATAGCTGATGGCATTTCAAATTCCACTGAACTACATTCATCCATCTGTGCGTTTGTTTTCTTTTTCTGCAAGGACTATCCATGACTAGCCCTCATCTAGCACCACTTTGGCTAGAGCCTCTCTTATCTTATGTTGTCAACCAGTCATCGCTCTTCGATAACTGCTTCACACTAAAATGATTGGTCAATAACGCCTGCTCATTGCATAAAATATGGAGAGGCTTCTAATTAATTATGCGGTATTTATTTTTATCTGTGAAGAAATAGGCGCAAGTACAATTTAAGGTCCAAGGCCAAAGGGAATTTCTGTCAGTGACGACAAATGATCCCCACGTGAAAAAGTATAGATTCGAATTACACAACTATGAAGATCAATCAGCCTTTCACCTCTCCCGTTGTGGGATTGATGACTTAACACCAGTACAAAGTTTTCTGTACGAAAACGAACTTTCATCAGAGAGTTTGCCAAATCTAAGTTCGACCTATTCTATCAACTTTGAGCTGAATTTCTCCCCCCTATTCCTGAGGCATCAGTTTGACAGCCACCTTCGAAGAATTGATGCCGAAAATGAGGCAGGACTAGAGGAGGAAGAATAGGGTACAAAAACACTACAAAGTCAAGGAATCCATAGTCTTATTCAACATATGTTACTCACCAATGGGTGAATTTTATACAAAGTTCGACGACAACAAAGACCAAGACCCTTCTATATTTCACCAGTGAAATTTAATTCATCAGAAAGTTGTTTCTTACCTTTTTTTAATTTTACTAGTTGGGCGGATGGTTTTACAAGATGCACGAGTTACCCGACTGCCTACATGCGCAACAATTCTTTAGAGCTAGGCTCGTTTAAGGTTATCTATCTTCACCAAGAATTTTCTGATACCCTTCCATGACTTGTGGTTCTTCAATTCAGGGATGCTTGGGAAATGCCAATGAAAGACGAGAGCAGCTCTCTTAGGTTTACACGTCTCTGCTGCGCCTATCTGGCCGGTCTCAATAAATGAATGCTTTAAAGAGGTTGCTATATCCTCGGATTTGATCCTGATGTCGATGTCATGGGAGTTCCGTAATCTGTAGTTTTTAAAGGATTTTTCCCGGCAGCCACACATCCGTAAGTGGCCTTTGTTTCGTTGGTTGGAGGGGGGAGATATTGTACGACTAAGGGTCCCTTTAAGTGAGTTCTCGAGCGATTTCTTGCTGAAGGTATTTATCACTATTGAAAGGGGATATCAAGGGGTGAATACCAGCTGAAGTATACATCTGTATTATATACCTAGGCTAAGCAAGTTGTATGGATTTATCGGCGTCCTAAAATAAAGCATGATAAAAAAATGGAAACAATCAAATCTATGTTGAAGAATGCAATTTAGACAAAATTTTGCTGTTCTTCAGGGGCGACTAATCTAATTTGAACAGAGAAGTATTAATGCATAGAAGAGAATATTCCATACGTAAGGTATTTCACGAGAGAGTTTCGATTTGACTGAAAGGTAAACAAAAGAACCACTATAAAACCGAAAGAAAATATCATGTGGTATTTCAAAAGATATATTTCAATACCTCTCAATACCCCTAAGTCTTTATTTCATTCCATTGCAATTATTCATGGAAATGGTCGACTATTAATTTTCGGAGGGAGACGGGGAGCTTGTTTAGATAAGAGCCAGTTAATAGGGTGATGCCTGTTAAATATATGGTCAGTACATTTATATAATTTAAATAGCTCAATTTTGATTCCATCCGACCATTTAGCTTATAGGAGGTATTGGCCAATTGGTGCATCAGATCTGAAATTTAGAGCCCTGCCAGTTGAATTAAGGGGACCATGTAGGAGCCTATGAATATAGAAGATTATTTAAAAGATTGTATAGCAGTACAAGCATAGCACTAGTAGAATTCAGAGAAAGGAAAGAAGTAGCACAATCAAGCATAAGTTGAACCATTTTAAAGGGAGCCAGTATTAAGGATATAAAGAGCTCTTTGCTTAATCCAAAATTTGTTTTAGAGAAAAATCCAGAACTTTTTGTCCTTTCAAAGTGTGAATCTCAGCAGAACTTGTTATTTAAATTCTACAAATCTAATTTCATAGGGGAAAAAAAAGCATAGGTGTTTGCAGGTGAGGAAACATGAGTGTGCGAATTTTGTTGACTTCAGCTAGTTTCCATAGTAACTGAACATCATACATATTTCCTCGTCTAACTTTATACCCATGCAACAGATGTTGGGACGATCCTCTAAATTTTGTGGAGAGGGGGCGGGAAGGTAGTGTTTCGTTCTTATCCGAAGGTTTGTTAACAAACAAGCAATATCAGTAGAAAGATCAGTGTAAATTTGGGATAATCAGGGCACCATGTTTCAGTAATAACTAATAAGATGGAATTCCAAAAGCGGGTGGTCGGCGGTCCATTTTGCCACTGCTATTGCCGCTCTTCATTAACTACCTATCCAGACTAGACCAAAGCTAGCTTTTGTTGACGGGACAAAATTAGTTAATTCGAGATGGAAAGGAAATAACTAGAAATTCGCATAAAGCATCGTTCGGGCTTTCTCACATTCAACCGGAGGGAGTGTGTATAAAGGGCTTTGGGAATTTAGTACAAATAATGATATTCAACTCAGTTATATTAGTATTGCAGTGTCTCGTCCATACGATGAAATTGATTTAATCCCCTTTTAAGATCAGAGATAAAATTCGTAGAAATTTATTTACAAATACAATGTAAATCAAAATATTCATTTTGTACGATACCACCTAGCATAGCAAACCATAGCCCGCCGAGACCCGAGACATTCTTCTGATATTTCAAAAAGGCTATTTTCAGGCGTTGAAGATGTTTGAAGCTAGGTTGTGAAGAAGGTCAAACATAGTCACCGTTAATTCAAGGGATTTTTATGGAAAGGTATTCTCGTGTATCAACGGTCCATCAATTGTTGTCGATATAAAATATTAAATAAGGATTTGTCAAATTCTTACCCTTCCCCCCTCCCCTGTTCTGTCGCTACTAGCAAGCTAGAGTTTCAACTCCACTAGGGCTGAAAAATCCATAAAATTACTCAATACGATTGGTCAAGTTATGCCAGATGTTAGTTCCGACCAATGAATTCTATTGGTCTTTTAGAGTTTTTAGAATTCTTAGTCTTGGTTAAAGAAAATCACAGAAAACACTTTATTCAGAGTTTCATAACGAGAGCCTTCAACGAACAATTTAGGACAAATTCTGAAACATGCCTACCACTAAGAAAGTATAGAAACAAATCCACGTATACCGTTTAAAAATCCTCTGCCTCTGCCACTTCTATCTCCACTGTCTCCACCGTCGCGGTTTTCTCTCGTCGTTGATTAGGAAAGGTGCCAGAGTCTTGTCCGAGCCCTCTACTTATCTGGCATCTTCTTGGCCTCCTGCTAGATCGATCGCTCGATGCTATAGCTAGAAATTTCTCTACCCAGAGCTCCCACAGGCCGCCTTCTTGGTCTTGAGAATCCTCGATCTTGATAATTAATCGACGATACTGGAGAACTACTACCATGCTCTAGCTGCATCAGATTCTGCATTCAAAATCGCGCAGCAGCTTGCTGATGTGGCGCCTACATTAATACAGCTGTACAGGCTGGGTTGTAAGATCCGGGTAGTGGAGTTTCACAAATATTCTCCACTACGATCCACATCATAGTTTTCGATATCAATCCTTGGAAAGTTTGAGATATGCCACTAATTACAAAAATCATCAATATTCAATGATGTTTGGGATTGAAGACAATCGTGGATCTAATCTTTGCAAAGAATGCCCCACACCCGCTCAAAAACTCTAGAACAAAGCTCCAGCTGTCTCTCATCGTTTTTTCTCTAGCTATGCTCTATTTCCAGCACAAAATTGGTAACCATGCCCAAAGCTTTATGTATTATACGACAAAATCTTTTCTGGTATAAGTCCTGGAGAAAACAATTGCCTATCTTCTGCGTTTGCTTTTCAGCTTTGGCCATTCTTCCTCTCTCATCTGCTGTATGAGCATCTTTTAGTTTCTGAAAAACGGATAAAAAGATGACTTGTCGAAACTCCTAAGTATTCCTTAATTTTTGCATTAGCCTTTTCTCCTGTTAATGTGATAAGATTTCCAAGATCACGATGAAGATTGGCCCATAGTGCGACAAAAAGCTTCTTATGCGGCATCCACTGTCTTTCGACAAAAGTTACAAAGGCGCTTGGTGAGTTTGCTCGAAGTTCCATTCATGCTTCATGGAAACTCTCAAATGTCTTCTACGGGATTCTCAATTTCAAATATTCCTTCGTG
Source organism: Erysiphe pulchra (assembly GCA_002918395.1). Lineage (NCBI taxonomy): Eukaryota > Fungi > Ascomycota > Leotiomycetes > Helotiales > Erysiphaceae > Erysiphe > Erysiphe pulchra. Next base: position 5,431 of record PEDP01000542.1, on the reverse strand, counting down.
TCAGAGGAACCACGGTACTTTGCCATAATTTTTTCCTCGATATGCCAATCACATACTAAATTCTTAATTTTATGGAGATTTAGTTGAATCCCCTGCGCTAAGACTCTTTCTTTGTCTGTTAGTATTATTTCAACTAATTTGTCACCAAATAAGTCTTTGCAGCATTTAAGTTGACTTTGTTAGTTTTGCAGATTGAGTCCCTTATCAACACCGCATGGTAGAGCTTTACTAGATGGATAACTTATGGAAACGCAAAAAAGAGATGGCTAAGATAACTTTTAGCATCAGTCTTCAATTTATCCATCTTTTCCCCTCATCATCAGATCCATATTCATACCATAATTTCTCCATTCAAAACCACATAAGATCTTTGCAATGATTATCGCGAACGCTGTAGTTATCGTTGACCTAGTATTATATTCTCACGACTCCTCCATATATGATTTATAATCCGTCGCCACCTTCTATATCCATGTGTAAGTGTTTAAATAGAGAAATGTGATTTCAGCCAGAAAATATATCAAGATAATTATAAAACATTAATTAATCACTAATTTATAAGATTTAGATCAGTACCACTTCATGAAGCTGGTCTGGATCAATCAAAATTTGAAATTCAAATAGGAACTTTTCGAAGAAAGGTTGAGAATTAACTTCGTCGCTAAACTGTGACACCCAAACAAGGTCGATGCCGGCGGGAGCTCACGCTTAGCTCACTCAGATGACATTAATAAAATTGAGAACTCTAAAAGTTCCCTCCTGAAAATAATAAGATGCTCTAGCTAGAGCTAGCTAGCTAGCGTCCGGGCCCTTGGACGTAAATGAAAGGGTGATCTTCTAGTCCGAATTGAAAAATCGAGAATATGAGCGTCATCCAGCCAAGAGCTCTCACAACACCCAGAAAGCATACATGACAGTGTCTGGCCATTTTAAGAGTCGAAGGTGAATCAAAAGAAGATTTATTGTTTGAATTTCAATGGAATTTGGACAGAATGGCTTGTATGATGAACTTATGAAGATATAGCTCTGGCTTAATTTGAACCAACTTAGCACAGTGTACACAATCATCATCTGCATGTGAAAAAACACCATTCAAAATTCCCCTGATCAAACTCTATTTTATTTAGTGCAGATCATTTCATTTTGGGTTTAGCGGCTCTATTAATAGCACCATATTTACTCCACTATTTATAACCTACCGATGACATCTCGAGCCCTATAACAGTTATAGACGCTAAAAAATGCATGGAGCGAAAAGCGCGACTTTAATCCTATTCTTTGAGCAGAATTGCAGGGTAAAAATTAATGTTTTTTGCCTGTTTTTTTTTTTTGGCTCGAGCTAGTACTCCATACTTGGGCGACCAAATACCGCCCCCACTATTTCTGATTGGAGGTAAGACTCTAGATTCTAGCTTGTGGGTGGCTGCATGGGATGGAGTTAAGAAAATAAGGAAAGAGAGTAAGCGTAAGATAATTGCGTTGAATCTTATGGGTTCAAAGGGTTAAATGAGAATGTTGTATCTTTCCGCCCTCGCCCTACCGCTTTTTCATTGGTTGCTTCTTTGGGGGCTGAAGACTTTTGTAGAGAAGCTTGTGCCTCGGGTTTCAGCTAATACATGCCTGTCTAGGTTAAAGCCGGTGTCAGACTATATTCGTCATATACTTCAAGTAAAGAATTAAATTATCGTATAATCGCTATGAGCAATACGTTCTTACGACCAAATGCCTCATTCTCTTCGTAATAACAGCCAAATTCGATTTTCTTCTAACGCGTGCCCATTACAAGCCCGACTTTTTGGTACAATCGCTGAGATTATCCAAGGCTTCCGCTTCCCTTTGAAACCACGTTTTAAGCGTCGTATATGTTCTGCACATATCATCAACACACGAATTTTATTTATTGGCTAAGACATATTCGAATAGGTCGGGCATCCAATATATTGCGAGATGTCGTGGGAAATTTTGACAGAATTTTCATCTCAAATATATGCTGAAGATATTGGTCAGAATATAGGGATTAACGTAATCAGCTTCCCAAGAAGAAATGCTACCTTCTTTATAGAATAGATATCATTTAAGCAACGAGAATCAGATTCTATGGGGCTCGGGATGATTTAAATTGAGCAGTTACCAAAGTAAAAGGGATGTCAACTGGCCAAGTAGATATCCGCATATTCTGTCTGTATCCGTACTGTTATTGTATCCTCAACAGTTGCTAACATAGAGATCGTAACATTTTCAACCATTGAGTCTTTATCGCGATATTCAATCAATTTAGATATCGTAGGATACCCGTGACTTGCAGATTACGCTATGCTTACATAACGTAATTTGAAAGTCACGGGTATCCTACATTAGAGATTCTCATTCCAGTCACATAGCGACCGTGTTAAAGTACAAATTAGCATTGCCTTTTACGAAACCCTATTCATCTCTACTCATCCATGTATATCTCAGTCGACTTCATCTCCATATTCCAATCCCTTACCACTTTTTCAACGAATCATTCCCACAGTTGACCGAAAATAAGAGTTGAAGGGCTCTCTCTATATTTCCAATCGCATAATCCTAATTGATAAAAGGAAAAATGTTATAATTTATTCGACATATATATATATAAATAGGGGCTTTAGAATTAGCTGCCTTCATCTAGCTTACACAAAGATTTGCACCGCGTCGCTCATCCTATTTCCATTTCAGATTTCATCTTCTAATAAAATGAGGCTTGAGGAGTCATAGTCATTTCGCTTAAATGATGATTTACCGTCTCGCATTTACCTAAATTAGCAATACTCTAGCTAGCACATATTTTAGATAACACTGTCAGGTGCCGGTTGAAAATTCTAGCAGTGGTGGGGTTAGATTCCCCACAAGACTTAAATGAGCTCATTTCAGAGGACTACGGCTTCTCGTCGTAGAAGAGAATTGCAGAAAGGGCTGAGCTTTTTTTATTTTTTTTCCCGATCCTTGGCCTTTATTTAAGTCATGGGAATACATTCTTACCTATCCGACCAAATTTTTTTCTTTTTTAACAAGTATATGTCGCTCAGTATTGGGGCAAGACTGGGCCATGGATAGAAATTACTGTGGATTGGGAGGGAGGGGATCGCGTATTTTAGATATATCTTTCATACGTTCCATGTCCTATTTAGCACGGTAGCCTGGCCCATTCTCGAAAAATCAACAAAACATAAGTCACGCGTCGCTTACGTAATCGGGGGTCCTACCCCTTGTCTACCCTAAATTACCTGCAGCCTGCCCTACGGGAGGTTCCGTCAGACATATCCGGGGCACATTAATATGGGGCTGTGGTTCTTTCGTTCCGCTCCCTTCCATTACCTTCCGTAGGATATACCCCCCCGCCCCTTTTCCACAAATGGAGACCTGAATTGAACAACGCAATACTATACAATCACCACTCATTATCATGAATTGGAATTTGATTGATTTGCTAGCTGATATCTCGTGTAAGAATTTCAGAGCAACTTGATAAGATGTAGATAGAGTGATCGGAAAAAAATGTCATGTTGACGACGCGAACGCCCATTTCTACAACATTTCTACGACCGGAATTTTACAGGGACTTATCACATCCACAGTAATAGTAAATGAAGCTCAAATTAAAGGGTCAAGCTTATTAATATCTTCATAATATTTGATGTAAAGTTGGGACTTTTATACGAAGGCTTGGGGTATTTAAATTCAAAGTGAAGATTCAACAGTGACTCATAAACAATCGAGAGATTATCTACGATATCAAGAAAGTGTAGAAGTACTCGGTGAAGGTGTGGATTTTGTGTAAATTTTTTTCCAAGTTCTTCGTGAGAATTCTATGGCTTGAGAGCTACTACATCCCTTCCAACTCGAGTCTCTTTGAGACGAGAACCTCTTGCTTTATGATAGTAAGAACTACGTTTCTTTAATGGCACACCATCGCTAATAGAAGTTAGGATATTCAGGATCTCATGATATCGAGATTTAAGAGGCGAAACAAGTTCAATCTAAGAGTTGAAGAATATTTGATGATTTTAATAGTCAGTGGCATATCTCAAACTTTCCAAGGATTGATATCGAAAACTATGTTGTGGATCGTAGTGGAGAATATTTGTGAAACTCCACTACCCGATCTTACAACCCAGCTTGTACAGGCTGTATTAACGTGAGCGCCACATCCGCAAGCTGCTGCGCAATTTTGAATGCAGAATCTGATGCAGCTAGAGCATGGTAGTAGTTCTCTAGTATCGTCGATTAATTTTCAAGATCGAGGATTCTCGAGACCAAGAGGGCGGCCTGTGGGAGCTCTGAGTAGAGAAAACACAGTCGGAGTGCGAGGATGAGGCCAGCAAGCTGAATCAAGTATTACCAAGCAATATCCATAGAGAACTTTCTACCTTTGAGCTCGTAGCTATAGCTTCAGGCGATCAGTCCAGAAGGAGGCCAAGAAGATGCCACATAAGTAGAGGGCTCGGACAAGATGCCGGAATTCCGGCACTTGTCCTAATCAACCACGAAAGATAACCACGACGGTGGAGACAGTATCAGCAAAGGCAGAGTGTATTTAAACGGTATTTGTGGATTTGTGTTTAAACTTTCTGGATGGCAGGCATATTTCAGCACCTGTCCCAAATTTTTCGTCGAAAATTCTCGTTGTGAAAGCCTCTCAGAGTTGTTACCGTAACTTTTATTCAGCAAGACTGGAATCTCTAAAACATCTTCTTAAGAACCTGTAAAAGTTTAATTCATTTTTCGGGATTAAAATCTGGTATCGCTTAACCAATTTGAGAGAAATTCTATAGATTATTTAACACTGTTCACTCTCACTTATCTCACTTAAAAAGTGCCCAACAGCGGTTGGAGTTGTGGCTCTGGCTTGCTACGGGTCCTAGAAGCGACAGGGGAGGGTGGTAAGAAAATATGCAGAGAAATTAAAACATATGCAAAGAATCAATGCAAAGACGTAACGCACAGACCAGCGCTGGCACGCAATAAAAAAAAAAGAAAGAGTGCAGTTCCTGAAACCTGTTTCATAAACATCGCACTGTTGAGGAACTTTTAAAGAGGGCATATCGCTTTCTCACATTACTGGCCTATACTTTCTATAAGCTGACTGGCCCAAATAATGCTTAAGCCAATCAAATTACAGCAATACGGGCCAGTCATGTGCTAGTTAGTGATACCAAACCCTTATGAAAAATAGCAGGGTGCAAGACCGGTAGAACCAGCCGGGATCACGTTATTTACGCGCCCGACTCGTTCGCACCGAGTGAACTAATCACTAGAATTCTGTGTGCCTACTTGGCGTTAAATTTTAATAATAACCACTAGAATTTTGGACTTTGGTTAAGTCTCACATACAGTTTGGTTAAGTCTCACATACAGCTAACTCGATTAGGAATAGACTATGAAAAATTGCCAAATTGGGATTTTATGT
>PEDP01000541.1:0-22290 GCA_002918395.1 Erysiphe pulchra | reverse complement strand
GTGGTGGCTACAATGAAGTGCGTTATTCTATTTGGACCTTTTTTTGCAAATTGGCGAAATTTAGCGCTCTGGCAAAGCCCAAAACCCCCCCACTCCTACTGGACGTCTAGGAAAGGGCGGGGGCTGATCGACCTTAGCCTTAGATTAGACAGACAAACTCCTAACGCTTGCTCATCTATTTTTCGAGACACCATTAATTCGCTAATCATTAGTTTTTAACCATATCATTAGTTACAAAAGTCACTTGTTAACAATTTCTATATTCAGATTCCCCCAGGCATCAAACATCGCATTCAATGGGAAGCTGCAGTCGTAGCAGTAAGAGCTGGAAATCTGGCTCCTGATGTCATAGGAGGCAATGTCATACTGACACAAGGATTCTTCAACGTACCTACTCAGGAGCAGTTCGAGAAACATGTCATCAGATGGATTGTTGAAGATCAGCAATCATTTCAAGTCATTGAACAGATGGACTTCAGGAAGATGATTGTAGCGCTGAACAGAAGAATTACCTTTGTCTCTGCTGACACAATCTCGAGACGCATCATTGAGTTACACTCTCAAAGTGAACAGATTATGCCGACACAACTCGAATTAGGCACAGGGAAATTCAGTTGTACAGCTGATATTTAGACAAGTCTGTCAGGAATGCCATATATGATAGTGACACTACATTGGATTGACAAAGATTGAAACGTCAAAACGTTGCTCATAGGCTTTCAATCGTTCAGAGATAAACACAGTTGAATTGAGATTTGCAAATTATCCTTGTCTATACTCAGCCCATATCATCTTGATACGCAAAAACTGAAGAAAAGAGTGCTCGCAGTCACCACAGATAACGCATCAAACAACGATACATTCATCGATTATCTCTTGGCAAATGACAGAATCTCAGAGAGAGAATGTCATGTACGATGCTTTGCTTACGTCTTGAATCTTGCCGCTGGAGATGTATTGGAGTTTATTAAGGCTGAAATCGAGAATCTAAGGAGATTGATCAAGGCTATCAATTATCAATCTAAGATCAGCAAAGTAATGGAAAAAGTATGCGAAGAAGCGAACCTGACTTACAAGAAACCATTCTTAAACGTCAAAACCCGATGTAATTCCACGTAGCTAATGTTGAGCTTTGTACTCGAATACCAAATCCCTCTGAAAATATGTCAATTTGAGGTCCTCCAATTGACAGTTCAGGAAAAGATAGAAGATTTTGAAAAATTACAAGCAGACGATTGAACTATGTTCGAGGATTTTCGCAAATTTCTTGAATTATTCTTTCAAGCAACCAAATCTTGTTGCCCAGACAAGGATTTGACATTACAGAAGATCGTACCTTGGTTCGAGCTGATTCTAGACCATGGCGAAGCAACTATGCGAGCAGAGAGCCGTGAAAATACGCTTTGGGACGCTGCAGAAGCAGCTCACAGAAAGCTGAAAAAATACTTCGATTGTTCCTCGAACATATGACGATCGCTCTATTAATAGACCCTTAACAAAAGTTGTGTTATTATTGTCACGCTTTACGAACTCAAGCACTGAAGACAGCCAAGAGCAAGGAGCTGATGCCACAGTTACGAATAGTATATAATGAGTATAATGGAGGAACTGTACCAGTCGTCGCTGCGGTAAAAGAGTCATCGAATCCACTCTTCAAGAAAAGACGTATAGAGACTGTTTTGGATGAGGTGAAGACTTATTTGTATGATACAGCGATGGCTAGCGAGGAGGAAGATCCCATCAGTTGGTGGAAAGCTAATCATGTCCGATTTCCTGTCCTCTCACGTATAGCAATGAACTACTTAGCTTTACCAGGATCATCTGTTTTTTCAGAAAGAGCATTTTCCAAAGCAGGTTTACTCATTACGGATAGACGGACTCGGCTTGGATCACGTACAATCACTGTGTCTTGTCTTCTTCAAAGTTGGATGATCGAAGGAATGGTATGAGCATGTATCAATCTAATTAGAGCCTATGCAATGTATTAGTATGCTCTCAAGCGTCATTTGATAGTCAATGTATCAGTCATACCTGACTAATAGCTATTAATAGTCTATTAATAGAGCACCTCCGAGAGTAGGGTTCCTATTAATAGAGGTGCTCCATTAATAAACTTTTAAAAGATTTGCGATTCTTTACTCAGCGCTGGTGGAGTCGGTGTAAAGAGGATAGATAGACAGATAAATTTAAAACTTCAAACTTGATTTTCAAGACCTTATCTAGCTGGATTTTTAGATTTTTTTAACACTTTGTTGAAGGGCCCAAAAGTTCTAATGCTATAGAAGAGTTCTTGAAGAAAAGCAGAAAGAATTCTACCGATAGAATGAGTCAAATAGCTATTCATATTGAAATAGTGCACCCAACTGATCTTTTTGTCATTGCGAAAAAGTCGTTTAGATTTTTCGGAAGTATTGTCTGAATTATTGATGTGTATAGTGAAAAAGCCCTCCAGGGTAAGCATATTCCAAAATCCATGGAGTTTAAACTTCAAGCTGCCTTTTGATTGTAAAATCCTCACTTTTGAGCCTTCCAAATAAATAATAAATTTGTTTACCGAAACTTTAAAATTGAGAAACGTGATCCTCAGTATAAACTCTATGGCTCCTAAAATTAAATTGCCTCCACAAATTTAGTAAGAAAATTCCATAGAAAGAGAAATCTTCAAGTAGTAAATCATGAACTAATGAACAACGAATTACTCGTTTCATTGGATTATGATACACTGATACAAGGCTCTCTAATTAACGAGATTTGGGCAAGAAGAGATTGAGAAGAAACTGGATCTTTTTTTTGAACAATAAGTTGCACATCACCGATTCGACCCGAAGATAGCCAGCCGTCTTGGCATTTGAACGGGAAGGAACAGCTACTCTAACTCAATCAAAGTAAATATTGAACAATTACCAATGATTTTTTCAAAAAACCTCTATTTATGGAATCAAAATTGAAGAAGAAAGTTTGACTAGTTCGAAAAGGGCTTACGCATTTCATGGATAAGAGGGTTTTTGGAAATTCCCAAGTTTTGTTATTTGTAGCCCGACGCTGCTGTAAAATCGGTGTTCTTAATACTTCAAAAATATCCATGTCGATTCGGGTTGAGTGTAGGGATTAAAGTGCATCTTAATTGGTCTTAAATGGAGATAATTGGCTATAGCAGGGATTTTTTACGCTAAACTACTTTACCGTATTTCAGAAGTATGAAGAATAATGATAGTATCTACAGGACGTGTTATGAGGCGTTGCAGTCGCTGGATTATTTTATTTTCGACGTAAATTAGTGTTGTTTTCAAGCATCTTTTGTGGTTTCAAAAATAACAGCGGGCTTGGAATAGTACAGGCTTGTTCCGGATAGTTGATTATGCACATGGTTTACTCTTACAAAAAACCGAATTATTGGTAACAAGGGAGCATGGTTGCTATTCATCACGTGTTGTGTCAATCTTTAAGATGTCGAAGGATATTTATTCCTCTCATGATGATATCACAACTGAATAAATATAGATGATCGGTGCAACTTGTGGTTTCGCAACTGCGAATCTAATCAACAAATTTGAGTGCCTAATGCACTCATAGAAATCATCTATACCACCATGTGGCGGCGAACATATCTCATTCTTGTTCTTGTACGTCTATACTTTGCACTCTCGCCCAGCTACCTTCACCCGGATGAAAACTTCCAAGGACCTGAAGTTATTGCTGGTATGCCTATATTCCATGTCTTATAATCCTATCTGCATCGATTCTTAGAACTCAGGAGTTCTTAAAATCCGATATTCTGTCTGGCGCATAAGCTGATTATCATTGTCTTATCAGGCCAGATTTTCAATTATCCAGTTCGATTAACGTGGGAGTTTGAGTCAGCTAATCCTATTCGAAGTGTTTTCCCACTATGGCCTGTCTACGGATTCCCGATGCTTCTATTGCGTTGGCTCTGGATAGGAAATAATGGCAAAGGAGAGCTCTCTCCTAAAGTAGTCTTCTGGACTTTAAGAGTAATAATGTTCGCATTGAGCTTTGTATTGGAAGATTGGGCTGTGCATGAATTGATGCAATCACCAAGACACTTAAGGACAGCCATAATATTAGTCGCATCTTCATATGTAACTTGGACTTATCAGACTCATACCTTTTCAAATTCAATCGAAACCTTGACTGTTGCCTGGAGTCTTGTTCTGATCAAGAGAATTACGGAAAATAGAGTACGTAGCCTATGATCGTATCGAATAGGTACTAACATAGAATTCAGAAGCGTTCTTCAAACTTTGCATCTGCGATATTCGCTCTTGTAGTTGTCTTTGGTATCTTTAACCGCATAACTTTTCCTGCTTTTCTTCTTATACCCGGACTGAGTTTGGTCCCATATTTTTTTAAGAGGTTTGAATCATCATTAATCGACTAGAAATTACACTAATAGGAGAAGGCCTGTGGCGCTTTTCACGGCAGTTATTACAGCCATATTCTGCTCGTTTATTGCAATTTCCCTTGACACAATCTTTTACGCTCCTCACAAAACCACTTGGTTACACCTATTATCACATCCAGTTATTACTCCTATTAATAATCTTAAATACAATCTCTCCAAAGCCAATCTTGCTCAGCATGGCCTCCATCCATGGTACCAACATATTGTCTTCAACTTACCGCTACTTATAGGCCCAATATCTATTTTACTCTTTTTTCGGCCAGAAATCTCCTTGCGTCTTTACTCAGCAATATCAGGTATTTTAGTACTTTCCATTTTTGAACACCAAGAAGCTAGATTTCTTCTTCCAACAGTACCTTTAATTTTATCTTCTGTAAGTTTACCTAAGACCCCTGTCTACTTGAGACTTTGGTCAACCATGTGGATTATCTTTAATGTGTTTTTTGGAATATTAATGGGAGTTTATCATCAAGGCGGAGTCGTCCCAACTCAGTTTTTTATGAGTAACCAACATGATGCTAGTAACGCAGTATGGTGGAAGACATACCCTCCACCTATTTGGCTTTTAGATGGTAAAAGTAAAAGTTTAAAAACCCATGATCTTATGGGAGTTAGTGGACTCGATATGGCCACACAATTGGAGTCTTTGGCTACATGTCAAAATATATCCTCAAATATGACAGCCAATTCTGAAACTGAAGGTACTTACCTAATTGCGCCCCTCTCTGCAAAGTATCTTGATAGATATCTATCTAATCTTGAATCTCTTCATTTTCAAGAGACTTGGCGCTACAGAAAGCATTTGAACTTAGATGACTTAAATTTTAGTGAAGATGGTTTCTGGCCTACCGTGAAGAGAGTCGTTGGAAGAAGAGGTATTGCTGCTTGGAGAGTAACTAAAACTTGTAGCGAGATTCCAATAAAATGAGAACACTCTCAGAAATAAAAGCTTAGTGAAGTTTTCAATACTAAGATTGATTTTCGGTTTGTCTTGATTCCTCCCATACTAAAGCGTGCGCATGAAGTTGAGAATGAGATTTCAAACTCTATAAATATCTCATCCCAAATGTTTTTATGGTATATACCAACTGCTCGCTTGCTTTTATATGATACTGCACAGATGTAGCAACAAAACCTAAATGCCCAAATAGTTCATCTCACTGGCCAAACTACAGCGTTATGAAATCCTTAACACATAATTCAAATGCATTTTTCGTTTTTTGGTTATCTAATCTTGTCAGACGAGCTCATGAGTATATAAGACATCTGTCTTGTACTCTTTTTAGAGGCTCAAGTAAGGGGGGGTGAATGGTTATCATTTAGTCACTGACGATGAGACTTTTTTCTAAATATACATTATACAGAAAACAAAGCGCTAGTAAAAATGCCGATGGAGATTTAAAAAAGTGAAACATAACCAGCTGTCCTAAAGAAATGTAATTCAATCCAAATCCCAGGTTGATTTTCATTGCCTGTGACAAAACGACTCAATTCGTTGGATTCTTATTGATCTTTGAGTTTCGAAATCTTCACGTCATGTCTACTTGAAGGTTACTTCTAATACCAAGTACAGTACTTGAATGACTTTTAAAGCTTTAAAAATAGCGCTGTAATGTAATATATAAAAATTATACGAAAATGAGAGTATACATTCACTATCTTACTCAAAATCGTTTTGTCAGAACATCTAAACTCCCACTAGATTTCTCTAGCTCGGTTGCGTATAGCCACTTACGTCTTACGCTAGACACATGGCTGAGTTTGGGTGTTTGTGATATGCTTCATTTATTAAGATTCTAACCGCACAACTAGATATTTAAAGACACTGATGTTGAGACGAGGTTTGATTTGCTAGATACGCAATCCAGTTTGAAATCTTGCAATCAGTTTTGTATAAAATTAACCTCAAGTTATCGCGCGGCAAGCACGCCTTTTTCAAATTTATGTAAGGAAGGGCCAGCAAGTTTTAGCCAAAAGTGAAATTTTGATAAGCTTTTGAATTTTCTTTAATCCAATCTTTTTTCCCCCGGTCTTCAAAATAGCTTACGACTAACCCAAATCTTCAATGCGCAAAAGGAGGAAGAAGGTTGTTGTTATGATCAGCCACTTGGATCAACTTTCAGGCGTAGTTCTTACATAATTTCAATGGTGTTAGATTTTAAAATTGAGAAATTTCAATTTTTCCCTCCCTCCAATGTAGCTTTTGAGTTGGGGACTTTCAAGTTTAACGATGGTTGGGTTTATCTCCACCTACTTAAGATCTACCGACTAGCACTGAGCCTCATTGAGAGTCAAGAGCTTGCATAAGCGAGCTAGGAATTGAGACCAAATTTCAAAGAGGGTCCGTAGATGGTAGATGAGCTGAGTCAGATTCAACCATAGTTGGATTTTCGAAATTTCATCTTAATTAATGCTGGTCAGTTGGTGATGGTATGGTCTAACATTTCCATCGACAAAAGTTTGTTACCAATTCGTAGATCGCTTAGTCAGGCTTCTAGATTTCGGTATTTTTAAACGAACACCTATAAAATTTATATATTCCACTCAGGTTGCCTAGTAGCCTTCTATTGGCTGACACCCACATACATATTAGTTAAGCTGCAAAATTTTAAACGAGAGTGGCCTTCAACGGCTGATCGGACTTCTCACTTTAGTAATGTCTCGTTCTGGGCTCACCAACTTTAGACTTAAGGTTGGTGCTTACCACAGTAATTCTCACGCTTCAATTATTTGGCAACCCACACGTAGAAAAAACCCCACATCTCGCCAAGGTTTTAATCTTATTTTCCTAGTTGAAGTGTAAGATCAATCAGAGGCTACTTGCACAACATAAGACTTAACCCTAAAGTAATAGAATTAGAAATTGAACAAGAAATAGCTCTTTTGCCACGTGCGGTTGTGTTAAAGTGGATTACAGTAGTGAGCGCCAACTTTAGCTGGTGAGCGTAGGGCGAGAAACAATATCTCGTCTTAACATTTTTGAATTTCAATAACCGCCATCTTTTCAATGTTGTCTTACACGTGACCTTGGCCGAGAGCTAGTAGGCTCCAGGCTCCTCTCTGAGTGGGGTACTAACTGTTGTTATAAACCTGTGTACCTACCTGAATTACTGAACTCTCATTTTTTACAGTTATTTCCATAATTGCCATTTCGAATCCTTCATTTTTTCGAGAGCATAAATTATGTCTACTGAAAGGGACCATAGCAAGATCACTCTCGTTAGTAATGATGGTGCCTCCATCACAATTGGTATTGACTTTACCCCTCTTGTTGCATGAAATTTCTTTGTCTTAAAACTGACCATTAAATAGATACCCAGGTAGCAATAAAAAGCATTCTCATAAAGAATATGATCGAAGATCTTGGTGACGCAGTTTCAGAGAATGATGTCCCCATTCCCAATGTTAGATAAACGATAGACCTCATATTTTCCTATCTAACTGTTTTGTATTCTAGGTAAACGAAGCAGTTTTAAAAAAAGTTATTGAATGGTGTGAACATCATAAGAATGATCCCGTCACTTCTTCGGACGATGATGGCGATTCCCGCAAGAAGACCACCGATATCGAAGAATGGGACCAGAAGTTCATGCAAGTTGACCAAGAGATGCTATTTGAAATTATTCTGGTCAGTAGTCGATACGAAAATCTAAATTTGTTGTTTAATATGAGTTCAGGCATCAAATTATCTCGATATCAAGCCTCTACTTGATGTTGGGTGCAAAACTGTGGCCAACATGATTAAGGGAAAGTCTCCCGAAGAAATACGAAAAACATTCAATATTACGAACGACTTTACACCAGAAGAAGAAGAACAAATCCGTCGTGAGAATGAATGGGCCGAAGACCGTTGAGAAGCTAGCACAATATACTCAATTCGCCCCATATCATAAAAAACGCTATTACTAGCTCCATTTTTTAGTGTCTAAAAATACTTATCGTAGTATATGTGATTGAGGCAGGTTCACTTAGAAAATCCTAAGAAACAGGTGAATTATTCAACCGCCGCTGTAGAGAGAGTATTCCTCGCTGGAGACAGAGATAAATATCCAAACCTGGTGAAGTATGTGGATCTAGTATCCAGAATTTGCGAGCATCAAATTTAGAGTCACAATGTTATTCAAAGACATATTGTACCAACAAACAAATGAGGCAGGTTTGTACATAGGGATAGGCATTAAAAAGGAAAAGACGAGTTTATTCGTATGATATTACGAAAGTGGTGGTCATGCTATGAATAAACATGAAGATTCGAAATTCCTGATTGTAAGTTAGTGTCAATAATTGTAATCAAAGATTTCTTATACTTGTACTTGAAATTATGAAAATTCGTAGGCATCACACTGTGACGCAACCATAAGTGTTATGAACTATGAAATAAGTTAAGCACAACAAGCAAGAATTTGCAATATAAAGATTTAATAAAGCTAATGATCTAAGCTACAAGACAAAGAGTATTTATGTGAATTCCATGGTGTTTAACTTCCTTGTATCAAAGTCCATTTACTGTATTAATAACTTCCGAATGATCCATTAAACAATCTCCAACGGATAACCCGATATTACTACATATGTCGGAACCACGGGTTGTGACATACTCCAATGTATATCTGAGATCTGACAATAAGATTCTCTCGGTTTATTAATTATCCGGGCTATGGTCACTCAATGTTGCGTCCAGCTTGTCCCAAATGCTAAGCATAAGGTGGTTGAACACTCAGAAATGTAATTCGTGACAAGAGTCACAGTGTAGACTTTAATACATCATAAAAACACATTTACATTGGCTTTAATGGTGATGACTGTGAAGAAGCTCTATTCAGGATGCGTAAAAATTTCACCTCAAGCAGTGGTTATATTCCTTTCAAGTAAACTATGTTCACCTTTGAATTGCTTTTGAATGTTGGCCAGTCCCCCCTATAGGTCAGCCACCTCCAAGTAGGTAAATATTGTATTATTTTTATTTTTATCCTATTTAAAGTCTATATGAATAACATCTCTCTATTGATAAATGTTTGTTCAATCCCATAAGGGGATAAAGGACGCTCGGGCCGAAGCCCTAGATCTTGAGGTCTCATCTGAGACGTTCTAGTTTACAAAATTACGTTATCTGAAAGACCATTTTTGTGATAGCCTACACAGTAAAATTTACTGAAAAGTATTGATCAATTGGTCAGAAAACAAACTAATATACCGATATAATAGAAAAAATTGACAGGTAAATCCAGATCATAGGCAGATTGTCTCAAAAAAATTTGCCTGGTCTAGCCACACTTTTAGTACAATTACTCCCTCGTTTGTTCCGAGGTGTTGTGGAAGAAGTGTGTTAATGTCTCATGCCGGCCTTTTTCTGCGGCGGTGAAGGATTCTGCAAAAGAAAAAGTGGGTGTTTTCAGTGAGCCACATTTACAGCGTAGCCGAGCACTATGATGATTAAAGTGATTATGGTAGGCGGCGAAATCGCCGTGACAAGTTCTGGCAGCGAAAACGCATCCTAATGATTCCCGATTTAGCAATATCTCTTGTGGGGGCTTAATAGAAGACGCTATCTCGAGCTGGATGTATTTTTCGGGTGTATTATTTTGCCACCAATAGTCTCTAGCCGTGGATACCTAGAATAAATGCCACTTTTGGAGCGCAGTAGAAGAAAATAAGTTTAAGGGTTCAGCTAAGGTTAAAGTAGACTTTTTCTTGGCCTCAGAATCTGCTATTTCGTTTCCTTCAAATCCTGAGTGTTCAGGGACCCAGTTTACTCAAAATTGTCCTTCTAGGGTATGTGGTAGCTTATTTTGAGCTTTCAATTTTTTAGCAGTTTCCATAAATTCTTGGTAAATAAATTGGGAGGATTTAACTTTAGAGTTTGAGTTTAGATCGTATACTACATTTTCGTTATCTGGGAATATCCAAAGGTCGTGAGCAAAGCGTGCTATTGGAAGGTCAATGGCATATTTAATTCCGGTAAGAGCAGCATGTAGTTCCGCATCATAGATCACGTTATTTTTCCCGAGAGGCCGAGCTCCTGTACAGACTTTACGGTCTATCTGATAAATGACGAAGCCAGTATCTATGTTGCCGGAGGAGGAAATTGAGCCGTCTGTATAGACCGTTATAACGCTCTTTGGGATTTTATGTTGTAGACTCATAAAATTGCTTACACTTGAGTTTAGAGCTCATGAGCTACAATAATGCTAGCTGGAGAGCCATTGGGGTATTATGATTTTTCCCAAGGAGCATAGAATATAGGATCTATATTTTCAGATGCTGGTATCATTTTAAGGGCGCGTAAAAAGCGAGATAAAGCAGAGGAAGCTAGATTTTGACTGCGAGGAAGAAGCGGGTGTAAAGGATCAAGTCTATGGGTCCTGACTGCTGCCTTTCTCGATAAGGAGTCAAGCGTCAGTTCTGCAGGTGCTAAGCCTGACTCTCAGAGTCATCCAAAGGGATTATTCGTTAGATTAGTAAGATAGCTAGGGCGGCAGCCTTATAGACTTTGTCAAATTCTTTTAGGTGTGACCCGACTCTGTTACTAATCGTCTTACTACCATTGTTTCTAGCTTTCCCTAGCCACCGAGTCGTGGCTTCAAAGTAAGCGATAGGGAGTACACATGCCATCACAACTTGTCTAGAAAGTTTAGGTCCTACGCCTCGTACTGTGTTGCCTAGGCAGCGAAAAGCTTTTGCCACTTTCATTGCCTTAGATACCTCAATGATAGCGTGGTGTTTAAATGTAAGTTTCCTATCAAAGTGGATCCCTAACCATTTAAGATACGGGAGTCTTTAATTTACTATGATGATGAAGTTGCTTGTGGCAACTGAGGGGTTTTTATGTTTGTCCCGAGTTCGTCTATTGAAGTGAATAAGATCAGATTTTTGTGGGTCAAAAGTCAGTCTCTCAGATAGTCCCCATGCTAATGCTCGATCAATTGTTGTTCCTTTTCTCAGCGAATTCTCTTCCAAGGAATTTGATGTTGCCATAATTGAAACGTCATTCGCGTATCCAAAAGCCTTTCTCAATCCTTTCAGTTTAAACAATAGAGAAACGTAGAGCAAAAACAAAATTGAAGAAATAGGGGAGCCTTGAGGGAGACTACATTTTGTGCTGGTTCTATTTCGCCGTCGAGAAGGATAAAAACTTTGCGATCGCTCAGAAATAATGATACCTACTTGCATAATGAGAGATGCCATTCCTATTCTCTAAGTCGACGTATTAGTCTCCCAGGGAGTACTGTATCAAAAGTTCTTTTGATATCGAGGATCGCGACCGAAGCAGTTCTATCTTTCGCTAGAATATTTTCTACATCGTGAGTTAAGCAAGTTGTAAGGTCTAGTGATGATCGTAGGGGTAGAGCTGCGAATTGGTGTTGTGAAAGAATCTTTTGCTTAATTGTGATCCAGGGCATTCGTTTTGCAAGCAGTCTTTCAAGTCCCTTGCCGAGTATGGATAGAAGTGAGATAGGCCTGTGGGATCTGGGGCAAGATCTATCTATCTTCTTAGGTTTCTCTATGATAGCTACAATAGCGGTGCGGAAGCAAAATAGATGGTGCCCAGCTTCAGAGCAGGCTAGAAAGAGGTCAGTCACTAGTGTAGAAATTTGGGGCCAAGAAAGGCGCAGCACCGCAGATGTTAAAACTTCTGAGTTTTGGGAGGAAGGGCCATTAAAAGGGGGGTGCCATTCCATATGATGTAGATTGAAGTCGCCTGCAAAAATAAATTGCCGTGAGGGGGGTTAGTTGGCGAGAGTAAGGTATTGACGGCTGAGCAGGATTATTAGCTCCCGGGGGAGCATTGTGGATGTTGATGATTGAGAACTGTGAACTGTGAACTAGTAGAAGTCCGTGAAGAAAGGACTAAGATGTCTCCTATTCTTCCCTAATCTCTGAAAGGAAGGTCGTTCCTGTCTGGTGTGTAAAACTATGTCTCTCCTGACATAAGTTATTACTCTTGGTCTTATCGACCAGTCATCTACTGGTGTAAAACATTCAAAGGAGGGGTGATTGCGTGTAGTTTTACGGGTTATGTCTCTTAAAATATATGGCTCTTGTGCTAATAAGAAATCAATTTGGGTATTGAAGGCCGTTTCTAAAGCAATTTGGTGCGCTGATGAGGAGCGATCAATATTCATTGATAAAATCTTGATTGAAATAGTTTTATCTATCATTTATGGGGAACTGAATACATTCAGGACTTAGTTGAGAAAGTGTGTCATATCTGTTTTGAAATGGTGCGGGTGATTCAGTAAATAACCTTTGGACCTCTATGGGAATCGAAGAACGTTCTAAATTTGGTTCAAGAATTTTGGGTTCTCCATTTTGATCTAATACCCCACAATGAGTAGTCTTTAGTCTTAATCTAGCTGCTGCCGCTGCTAATCGAATTTGAGATATTTGGCTCTTAGTTGGAAATGTGTTATCTTTTTTTGGCCTAATGAGACATTCTAACGAGTTCCAAGGATGAGGGCCATGAAAATTGGCGCATTTGGGAGGGCAGAAGTATGGGCAAGAAGGATCGCATGAGGTATGGCCGCTTTTAGTGTTTTTTGGAGCCACAAAGCCTGTAGCGGTTCACTCTAGCGCAAGAACGCTCATTATGCTACCCATAGCATTTGCCACGTTAAGGAATGCGGAAACGTTTCGGAAGAAGCTTCGTAGGCATACGCACACCTAACAGTAGGAGGAATTTAGAGAGCAGATCCTTTTAGGTATAGTACAATCCAGTTTCTTTTGTCCGAGAACTCTTGACTCAGTGAGCTTTTTATTCTAAAAACCTTTATAGGAGCAAATTGGTTAGTGCAGTTAATGCGTTGGCAAAAATTTCTTCTGTGATTTCTGTGAAGAACCTCGCAGTTCCATCAAAGCCGTTGTAGGCATGAGCAACCACAGAAAGATGGTAAGCATCGTATATCTCATGCTTCTCTACTTTGCAAGCACCTTGAGTGGAAAGAAATGCTTTTATGTCGCTCATGCGATAATATAATTTTTCGTACTTTTAGCTTGTGAAGGAGAAGGGGAACTTATGGCTGGAAGGATTATGATGCTAGACGATGCAGTTGGGGAAGAGTGGGGATAGGATGGGAGAGATATGGCGTGGTTGAAGGGGGCATGTGAAGTAGAGAGGGATAAGTAACGTTCGTTGTATTCATCTGAGGTGCGTAATGCTAGATGTGCCAAATATGCCAAATATTGTATGTTATCAACAAAAAACTTCAACATAGAATTTTATTGAAAAAGTCATCCCATATGTATTCAACGTCCAGTAACATCATCAAACACTGAACAGGCCCCAAACTCATTCCAAAAAACTATAAATATGCCTAGAAGTCCCAGGATCTAGATAGAGCCGTTTTAGAGCTTCAAAAACCAGAATCCCTTTCTCGTGGTGCCCGAACTCTATCGAATGAAGCAGATAATCTCTTTGGAAGGCTAGCGCCAGAGTAGCATTGGAACAGAAACGGACTTAAATCGAGTCTGGTAATTCAAAAGCAAATAGAATCAAAAACGAATATGTTTTAATTAAAATGATTGCTTTAAGGACGTAGAGGCTGTCAGAGATGTGATCCACAGGACAATGACACTTTCAAGTGAAAAAGCGTCAAAACATCTAAAAATGAAGCCTCAAAGGCTACAGACGAATCTAATTTTATTAATTTTTAATTTATGTGTAATCAATAGCAAGCTAAACCTACTGTGTGGAATATTTTAGACTTTTGAATTTCGTACTTTCCTATTAACGATGACCGAAATTCACAAAGGCGAGCTTACACCGCGGTATCAAAAAGGATTGCTCCAAGTACAGAGGCGTCTATCCGTTTATCCATCCAAATTATCTCCTTTTCATTAAGTCGGGAAGGAGTCGAATTTTCAGTTATATTCTTAACCTCGATCCCAAAAAGTATATCGTAGAAAGTTGGTTAAAATGATTATGTTTATAAATGTTTTTCCATGATCGTCAGATCTACACAACGGATAACCTGCGTGGTCTAGCAATTTTCATCAAGGGCTCAATCTTGAAGCTTGTAGGTAGGACCGAAGAGCAAGCCATTGATACTACATATGGCACCAATAACTTAGGTAAATTTTTTATTTTATCTTTTAGTTTCCACATCTATTATTCTAGGAATAGAGTTATTTGGAGTGTTAGCAGAAGTAGATGGAGCAGGCGTTCCGTTGTGTAATTTCTGTGTCGGCTCGAAAAGAGATAAGGCCAATCCAAATCTGACATCCCGTCCTACAAATCCGGGCGCTAAAATAAAGATACTGCAGTAGCTCTTTCAACAAAGACGTACGGTTTTGAACCGAACTTCTTTCATTGTGACAAAGATACGGCAGAGATAGCAGCTATACAAAAAACTTGGCCTCGGGTATCTGTACAACTCTGCCCTTTTCACGCCAAGAGGGTAATTGATAGGAATTTGAAACGTTCTATTAAGACGAATATACAAAATTTTTACTTTCCTGAGAAGACATTTGAACTAGTGCCGAAGTTTGCTGAGAATAAATTTCGATGCGTCGAACTGCGTCGAACCAGCGGCATTCACCAACTTGGTCAGGTCAATGCGGGTGCACTTCTCAGACATAGTTTCTGGAGCTTGGTAGAATTGAGACTATAAATCAAAATGAACGCCAAAGATTTCTTAGAATGTTCTGTCATCATTTTAATATATATCCCCTGATACCTGGTAGAGTTGGTACTTTTTCTCTTGAGCAAATCCATCATAACTGCATCAATGAGATGCATAGTTGGTGCCGCTCTCGTGGCAACTTCCGTTTGTGGGCCTAAATTTTTTAAAATTGGTATACTCGAGATCAGTGGAAATTGTGGGCTGGTTTGGTAAATTCTAAACGATTACCTGTACTTCAACATGTAAAACGGGATCACCCCCAATATAAAGTACATCAATCACTAAGGATAGATTGAAATACGTATCTTTTTTTAATATAAACTTAAATCTCCTCGGTGACCGACTATGTTTTTGAAATAACTCACAGACTTTAGTAATTTTATCTAATATGTCACGGTGGCTGAGATCTCCGTGTCCAGCTCTCTCAAGAGTCCGAATTAATCGATTCACAGAAGGGTGGCCAAAGCGCCTTTGTAACTGGCGTAGTTCGACATCGGTCAAGTAATTTATCGAGGCGTTACCCCGTACTACAAACGGATGATTGAATACTCGAACAACTGGTATTGACGATCCAACTTGAACAACAAGCTCATCTTTTAGGTTGTTGAGGTAGACTCGTAGTTTATCCATGTCTTGGACACAGAGAATGAACGGTGTATCGGTTTCTAAAACCTGAAATGGAATAGTACCAAAAGATGATATAACAATTAGAGTACCAACCGAATTTGTTGATCCTATTCTGAAGTGAGCGTTGAAATGTCCAGCTGTTGAGACATCAATAGTCGTATTAAACTCTCTCATATAAGCTTTCGCTTGACCTATACCAGCAGTAGAGTTTGTCGAGGCACCACTATCAATAAGGATTCCGTTCCATTCTTTTGAGGTATATCGGTTACTAATGAGAAATAATTCTGACGTCATTCCAGTTTCTGGAGCTGATATTGGAATATCATGTGTGATACAGTGGTATGTTGATCGATTCATATGTTCTTGGAAGTGATTTTGAACTTGGTGACTAGTGACGAGATCGATTGAGGTATAAATGTGTCGGAAGAAGATTCATTAATGTTGAACTTGTCGATATCAAGGATCAGAGATTCAACATCGTTTTCTATATTTTCATGGCACTGGATTTCTTCTTCGTTAATATTCTCAGTTCCTTCACATTCTAAAAGGTATGAATCGAATACTTTTGCCCTTGTAATTTTCTTAGCAAATCGTTCTCTTGCTTCTAGACGATCTTTAGGCGAGTGTTTTGTAGACCAAAATCCCTTTTTTTGACATACTAAGCATCGTTTTATCTTACGGTTAGAACGAATCATTGATTCAGGTATTTGCGGTCAGTATAATATTCAGGGGGGTTATCCATTGGGTCGATTGGTTCAATTTTGTCGGCTCTTGCAATTATTTCGCTGTTTTCAATTGCACCATGAATATTATTTATCAAACTAGTTATTGCTGTAGCAGGTTGGAGAATGGCAAGACTACATGCAGCGACATTATTACAGGCAGTTATAATTTTATTTATGAGGGCTGAATCAGACTGATATTCTTGATCCAGACCACGCTGAATCTGTCGTAAATGCTCAATCATATTGTTGAATACAATGCTTTTTGGTAAACCCGTATTCTGTCGAAGCCAGGTTCTGAGATTAGTATTATTCCAATTGAAAAGTGCATTCCGTCTGTATTTTATTCCTTCAAATCGATCCTAGAATTTTTGAATCAATTTTTCTATTGTTAAATTGAAACTCTGGCAGCTAGAGTAGTAGAATTCTAGTGCCGTTAGTTTAAGCATGATAGGAAAGGCTAATGGCAGTGTGTTTTCTGCAAGTTAGGCCCTACTACAAGAGTTTAGGAATATATTAAATTTATAGTTGAAGCTTTCAGTACTAGTGCCACCATATTTTTTATCAGTGTAATACATTTTAGCGAGATTTGCAAGTTCCTTACCGTAACCTTGCTGTTGTTGCTTGAATGTTTCTACTATTTGGTATGGAGAAGGTAGTAGATGGAGAGTACGAAATTTTACTGTTGAGTGGGTCTATAATTTACACAGCGTGTTAGTCGGTTGAGAAATGGTCGAAGGTTTTTGTAAGGGTCGTAGAGGGTTAAAGAGCAAAAGTCCCAATGTTAAAAGAGTATGAGAATAATTAAAGGAGATTTATTGTAGGGGATAGATTAGCTGGTATTAAGTAATTCACTGAGTTGATAAATAAGAATTTGAAGGTAAAATGGGAAGCACAAGAAGTCGACACAACGTAAAGATGATTGAGGAAGTTGTATCAATTAATTGAAAGTGTGTAATTTTGATTATCTATAGTTGTGAATTCTGATCACTCGATTGCAGTATCGAATCGTAACTTTGTTTTCTATAAGTGGCAGCGTTCGTGGCTCAGGAATAGGTAGAAATGTCGAAATTTGTTCCAGAGTGAGAACTGTAATATAACATGTAATGCTCTTCTAAAGATCAAAGGGATCAGGGATCTTTCTTCTGGCAAAATCCTAGCAAATCTGTGTACTATATGTACTCTGATCAGTGTTGGTATAATGATGGTTCAATGTGATTTATAGTTTCACCTTCTATCTCCTTAGTATAGTACATTGTGCAATTCTATATATATTAAGTGTGTTAATTACTAATCAATTGTTGATTACACAAGCTTCCCAACAGTGTATTTAGATTGGATTGTAATTTCTTGAAATGTTAGGCTCCCTAGCAATCATATACTTTTTGATAACGTTTCAACTCATAATGAGAAGACTTCTTAGACTTGCATAAGTATCCATCCTGATTGACAACATGGGCAAAATGACGAATTTTCACATACGTTAATCGTGACTTGTGACTTTGGTCAAGCCATAAGCAAGGTAGAAGCTTCAAGTAGTAGTTTTCGGCGTATGAAACTAGGTTGAAAGCGATAAAAATACCAAACATTTACTTCTTATGAAAACTTTCGAAAGACTTCGATAAGTATCATAATTGTTATGAAGTTGTAGCTTAGGAGATGGTAAGGTTAATTTGATATCTTATTTTGTGAGAAACACAACTAATTCTGGCCTTTCTTCCTAACATCTTCTTTCCACTACGAAACCTTACAATCTTCCCCATGCATTAACTTGAAGGTTTCAATTCTATTGCTCACGGAGAGCCTCATCAAAGCCTCGCTGATTAGACTTCCAATGAGGATATTTTCAATCGAACTACGAGGAGCATTCTAAGAGATATGTATCTCGACATTTTTCCTTTAGAAAAGTCGTATATCTGATTCATACAAAAGATTCTAAAAGCTCATATGTAATAAAGCCAACTGTACTTACTTGGTGTACCAGGTACGATAAAGTAGGGCTAAAGTCAAAATATTGAGTCGAAGAATCAGAGAGAAAATGATTTGATTTGGCTCAATTTTTTAATTCATTTTTAAATGTGTTCGTTGATTGAAAATACTATATAAATCTCATTTGATTTGATTTATTCTCCATGAACAGATTAAATGCTTTTCTGCTAAATGCGTCCATTACCGAGTTATAATTTGATGTATCTTGAGTTTCGAACAAAATGATCAGATGCCGATTCTAGTCTTTCGCCAATGTCTCCTCTTAGCGTTGTATCTGTAATTTTTTTGTTAGCAAATATGTTGATAGATAAGATGCAAAGAACATTTAGTTTGCGAATTTTACTGCTGTGATTGGAAAGTTTGATGCGTGATTTGAAAGATAAAAGAAAAAAGCTAATGATATACCTAATTGTATTTCCAGTTCTTAGACGTATCCATTGAGGGATCGGTCTGTTTTGTTTTTGAGCTTTTGCAAGCTTTTGCTTTGTGCGAAATGATTTGTGGCTCTGTTGTGTTATGTTAATATACTATTCTTATCCAATTGAAGTTGTGAAATTATTCAAATCCATTTTATTCTGCCTTCGTAGCTATTAAAATTGAACAGGAAAAATTCACATTTAGAACTTTCCATTCTCAAAATATTAGGTTTGTCATAATGAAAGGAGACCTACAGGCATTGTTGCGAAAGTTCGTTGTTTAGGTATTTGGACTTTGCTCTGAATTTGTGTAGACATTGTGGGCTCGGCTCATTCCAAATCTAGTCATGTGATAAATGGCCCTTTGCGGGGGCCGAGCGTGGGATGACAAAGTGAGTTGAGTTGATAATTAAAATGAACCATCCAAGATCGTATTTTATTTCATGATAAGATAAATACCCCAAGCTCAGGATCAATCCAAAAGATTTATGTCCTCGATAAGTATCAGTTTGAAGTGAAGGGAAAGTTACAGGGCTCAAAATGGGTGGATGGTATTCTAAGTTATCGTCACTGGTATGGTCGAAGAAAGAGATAAGAATTTTGATTCTAGGCTTGGTGAATAAAGATCAATCTTTTCTTTTTGAGGCTACCAATTTATTGACCCTATCTCAGGATAACGCGGGCAAGACAACTCTACTATACAGACTTAAAGTCCATACCCATTGTTAAACAGTTGAAGTGGAAGTGAATTAACGTGAAACCAGATTGGAGAAGTCGTGACAACAATACCAACCATAGGATTCAATGTTGAATCAATCACATTTAAGAATTTAAATTTTAATGTTTGGGTAAGTCCAAGGCGTTTTCTTCCTTCCCATCAATTTTCGATTTAACTCAGCAAAATTTTTAGGACCTTGGAGGTCAAACATCTATTCGACCATACTGGCGATGCTATTACTCGAATACAGCTGCGGTTATCTTCGTAATAGACTCAACAGACATTGACCGATTAGGTACAGCTTCGGACGAATTAGCTGCCATGCTTAATGAAGACGAACTTAAAGACGCAGCCTTATTAGTATTTGCAAACAAACAAGATCAACCTGGGGCAAAGGGAGCAGGAGAGATAAGCGAAGCCTTGAGATTAGGAGAGCTTAGAGACCGGAATTGGAGTATAGTTGCATGTAGCGCTGTGGATGGAAGCGGTGTCGATGAGGGTATGGACTGGCTGGTGGTATTTCATCCTATTCGCATTTTTACGGACAAAAAGCTGACTTTTGAATAGGAGACAGTAAAACAAGATAGTTGAAAATGAATGAAGCTATACCATACTACACGAGGAATTTTTGGGTATCACTTTGACTATGACAGAAGAGTTTTGTTTGTACCAAAGATGAGTAGAAATAATCAAAATAGGAGTTTGGGAGTGACCATGGAGTTTTTGGGAATAATCAAAATCTTAGAACTAGCAACTCGCAAGACGAGTCTGATCGGTCATTATGATAATTTAACGAGATTATGGCGTGGATAATTGTATTTTGAGTAACGATCATTTGTATAATCTATAAATCGGACCAAAGGATATGAACTGAATATAGCTGGAATGGAATTAATTCCAGTAATTATTAATTTGGATCCTTATCAACATTCGCTCTTAATATTTACGTATCCTATATTCTTGTATGTCGTACCTACTGCCTTAAGTTCGTGTCCAGTAACGGCGGAATAGAGAAGATCTAATCGACACGAATAGTAATAAATTGAGTTTGTCGCTTTGGTAGGATCTTTAACTTATGAACTCTCTATCACCAAATAAGTTTTCAAAGTTAAGAGTTTAAAACGCAATACGTAAGTTTTTGTTTCTTCATCTCATAAGCCAAATTTATACAAATAATTGGCTTGATGGTAGGTATGGTGAAACCTCATACATTTAATCGATTTAACTCCGAATGGCAACAGCTGCGCCTTTCTTTCTTAACCGCAATCTTTATATATATATTAGCTTGCATCTAGGCTGAGTAAAGCTAAAACCTCTAGGGGTTTCTGACCCCTCGTTATAAGAAATAGACCTGTCAATTTAATCAAAAGTAGTGATGTAGCTGGAACAGCGTCTTAAACGAACAAGACCAGATTGTGTTATCGGCAACACTTAAGTCGCCTGACTTCTTACCTTCAAATATGGGTGGTAAGTAAAATTACCTAGTATTTTGAAAATTATTTTTATGAGTCGGGATTGGAAAATCGAGGATTTGAGTATCATCCGGCTGTTATTCTGTAGGTGTTCAAGAGCTCGCAAAACTCATTGAAAGCATGCATGACAGGCGTCTGGCCGTAACAGAAGATAATGATAGGCCAAGAAAAATATCAACTATTAGTTTTTTAATAGAATTAGATGATTATTTGTTGTATCATAGTTTCATGAAGAATCAAGCTTCATTTGGGTTTATTTAGCGTGTGTAATATCTCACGCAAGTAAAAACAACATATAAATTTCCCCTACCTTGTCAAACTTAACTCAGGTGTAGGTTATTATGGCATATTGAGTTTAGCGGACTCATAAATAGCTCCTGTTTCTACTCCACTAGGTATGCTCAGACCTACACTTTTGAGTTTCCTATGTTGGAAAATAAAAAGTTTGAAAAAATTTAATCATTCCCCTTGAAGCTGAATAATCAAAAACCCCACCAAAAATACCATAGTTCCATCAACATCAACTTTGAAGCCCAACATGACGCTCAATTAGTTCATATTTACATTCAATAATTTAAAATAACTTTCAACTATCAATTATACATTCAACTTATCTTTTATCGAGAAAAAGAATTATTTTGGAAGTTTTAACGGGATGGAGAAAGTAAGGTGTTTTTAATATTTTCAAAAATATTTTTGTAGGCCTTTGAGTATCGTTTTTTTAAATTTATACATCTTAAATAATTAACTTCATGATTAAAAAATGAATGCAATATCTGTCTTACAATTCAGAAATTTAGTTGAACAAATATTGATAGGTATACTAAGATTGAAGTCTGGATAAGATGGAATTCTGAACATTTTGGTGTGGTTTTTGCTGATTAATCATCACGTGGAAAGTTTAATTTCTTCCAATTTTTTTATTTTCCAATATTGGAAAAAACCAGTGATGTAGGTATGAGGCTCAGAATTGAATTTTCAGAATTCCCATCATCACCAACTTTGAAGCCCAACATCGCATTCATTAACTTTACTATTAATTCAATAATTTTTATAATTATTGATTTGTCAAATCTAAATTTTACAGATTTTTTCCAACGAAAAAGGAGTGTATGGAGAGTATGAACTGGTTAAATAAAATGAAGATTTTTTTAAGTACTACATCAACAGTTTTGTAGGTGCGTAAATACTATTTCTCAACATGTTGTTGAAATTAGTTAATCTAATTTGGTTGTAGGATCCTTGTCATGCAAGGACTAACGTATTCAGTTTAGCGTATACCGGATTACTGAATCACAGTTAGC
>PEDP01000540.1:0-22307 GCA_002918395.1 Erysiphe pulchra | reverse complement strand
TACGAGATATATTTTAGAAACACGAGACACTTCGTTAGATAACCTCAAATCTATTTATAATATTTTACAATCTTAACTTTCCGGTACCTAAGAACCTCATGTACATGTTTTCAAAAAAAAAAAAAAAAAAAAAAAAAGCAAGTTTTAAATTCGGTTAGGCTACGTCAAGCCGAAAATAGATGGATAGTTAATTCCGAAGCACGAGTTGAGTCGAGCTACCTACCACACGAGTCCGACCATGCCCACGTTCGCCTTAAATTCTGCACTTTGAACGAGCATGTAAGTGATCAGTGATCATCCGCTAGAGGACAGCAGTCTCGAATGGAGTCAGAACACAAATTTGAGAAATAACAAATCGGGGAACTCCCAGCAGAAAAGCCAGACTAACCTACCGTGTACCGATCACGTCTTTGGCATGTCTCCATTCAGTTTTCATTATCACAAAGAATGAATGTGACTTGAGTCGGAAAAAATTTGGTCTCAGTTAGTTAGTCGGTAGCTTGCTTGGCTTTAGGTTTGAGATGAAGAGAATTGGCTACAGCATGGATAAATACCTCACGCTAACTGACTAATTTGCTTCACCGTCTTTTTTGGAAGCATTAATGATGATGGTGGTAGTAGTGAGCAATATTATATATCGATCTGGACATCTGAGAAGCAAGCCAATTGAATCTCACATTTTCCATAGAGTAACTTAACTTATCCTTATCCTCGCTCGTGTAGAGATTTTCGAGCCGTTAAACAAGTAAATACGCTAAAATATAATAATACATGGGGTAAAAAAAAAAGAGGGGCTTGAACTAATCATGCGATAATCGCCCTGTAATAATCTGCATTGGCCTGTCTAGCGCAGCATTTAATCCTTGTCTTTGAGTGGAATTGCAGGGTAATAATTATTGTTTTACGGCTCGACAGGGTATTAAAGCTCACTCAAGAGCAGAGGGAGGCCAAATACAGACCAAAAGCGGATAATAGATAATCCCCAGTTAGCCTCTGAAAAAAAAATAACAAAATTGGCATCAATTGGCTTACTCCTTCAAAACTACCGTATTATCATCAGGTCGAATTATTAATTATTTCCAGGCTTAGGACGTGTCATATAAAAAAATCAAAAACAGCATTTAACAAAGCATAACGAGTCGGATATGAATCTCCGGGCTTCTTGTAGAAGCTGAATTTCAATATATATATATATATATATATATATATTGTTCACAGATTAATTTATAGATCTGGTCCACGGCTTTTCGTGACATGAAAAATCCAATTGCTTGGCCTGCAATGATCTGAGATGGAGATTGTCTAATCTTGAAGAGGTTGATTTGGAATATTCGAGGATCAGAAAGGGCAGTTGGTGGATAAGAGTTATGCTTTGATGATTGGCTTCCAGGAAAACGTTTCTCCGTGAAGCTTATTTTTTGCTCAGCTTCTACACTGTTCACATGACAGAATATTCTTGACGTTCGATATTTACATGTAAATGTGTAGTTCGTGCTCAGATTTGTTCTTCCTCTGGACTTTTCACAAAGATTCTTTTTCTAGGCCCTTCAGTGATCCATTTCCATTGGATTCGGTTAAGTCAATATTCAAAATTTTAATGCATATGTACAAAAGCATCAAGGGCTTTATGTGCTCGGTTGACAAAATGTAATTATAAGAGGAAATAGAATGGCAGTCACTGTAGATTAATTGTAATTAACAATTGAGAAGAACCAGCACTGCATCAGGTTTCAGCATGATCTGGGGGGGAACGAGGACGCGTAATAGTACTTCAATCAAATTTGGAAAAGGGAAGTTTAAAAGTTTAATAAGATTCAAATACTATTTTTATCATCCGCTTGTTGCTATCCCAGGCAGGTCAAGCATGGCAATGAGGATCCAGTATTCAGGTCTCCCTGTACAAATTATGCAGGGAATCATTACAAGCTATCCCAGTTATCTTAACGCTAACGGCTCGGAATATTATTCATCAACCTGGGATTTGAGAATAACAGATAATAACAGTCATTAACCGCCGCCAAACATGTAACAATCTCGACATGTCGTATTTCCTCATAACATTTCATATCGCAGTCTTTGGGTTTGGCGTTCCGTTATAGATTCGCATTATTAGATAGAGTATCTTCACAAGGCAAAGGTTAAGTTAACTATAGTCTAAGATTGTTTGGGATTTCAAAACGTAGATCTGACAGGCCCCTCACGGGAGGAGTTCGGACTTATCTTTGAATTCCTACACAGAATTGTGTAGGATTCGAAATGTAGGTCTGAGAGGCCTTACTTACTCTCTACCATCAGGTACCTAGAAACCTCAGCGGTTTATCTCTGTTCAATTATCTCCATCTTCCATCTACACCTGGTGAAGATTCATTCCAGGTTTCTATCTTTAAATTCGAGAAGTAATCCTTTGCGTAAATTTTTGTTGGATGTATAAATTTTGTGTCATTGAGGGGATACCGTGAATCAAAAATTATGTAAAATTTGACATCTTTTCTACGACTTTCAGCCAGAGGAATGTCTTAAATTTGACACCAACAATATGGAGGGCTAGAAAGAATAAGAGCAAGGTAGATTTAAGTTTGGTAGTATGCAAGGCTATGGAAGAATAAAATTTTAATTTTTTAAAAAAGTAAAAAGTTTTCATATACTAACCCTCAAAGATGAACAGATAAGCTAATTAGAAAAAGCAGACTGTATAGCATCGCCTTCTTCAGGAGTTACAAAGAGCTCCAGTAGCTCCAGAGCGAAACCAGATATCTCAGGATCAATTCCGGATTCCAAGACCATATCTTCCTCTAAAAAATTAAGGCGAGAGAGTGAAAGTAAGTATTTTTGAGATCCGCCGTGTATGTATGTAAGACTCCGCTGTACGTCTACAATACTTATATAATTTATCATTAAATGATAAAGCAATCGCATAGCAATATTAATAATATCTGTACTGCAGAATACAATCAGCAACGAAAGAAAAAAATTAGGGTGAAAATAAACCTGTATTTATTTTCAGAATAGAAGTCATATAACGCATCAATTTCATCACTAACGAGGCAAATTAGTCTTCCAATAGCATGCGGATGTGTAGCTAGCGCTTTACTGGCGTACGGTGACTTCGATATTCTGACCATGAGCTGTAGAATTTTGAGTCGTACTTCACTTAAACTTTTGCTTTCAAATTTCTCTGCACTCATAGGCTTGCATGGATGTTCATTAAGGGGGTATGTCAGACGATCAATGATCCAACCTGTTTGTAAGTGTTGCTTCTCTCCACCTGGGAGTGCACCAAAGCTATTTTTCATGGCACTAGTAGATATCAAACGTAATGTCAAATCATAATCATTTGGTAATTGATTTGTACTTAACATTACAAGAACAAAGTCCCAACGCATGAATTGCCAAAATCTTGTGATGTGCTGGGGATTATCCATACATCCAAGGGAAACGAGGTAGAGGAGCGAAATACAAGCTGATAAATTTATGTCTCGATCATACTTGTCGGTTGGTCGGCTTTGAAATCTTGGAATAGCGATAAAATCAGCCGTGCGTTGGGCAGTTGGTAATAGTTTATCTACTACCTGAGGAGCTAAATATGTAGTTTTTAACTCCAAAGCCAGAGTTAATAAATCTATCAGCAAATAGATAGGTTTTAGCTTCAGGTATATTAGTAATTAAATCTATCTTGATAAGAAGGAAAATTATTACATAGTCTTCTTCTAAGCAATTTGACCAAATGTTTAAAAAAGTTTCACAAAGACTGAGTGGCAAATCAATTGAAGATTTCTTCGCACATAACTCTGATACTTTGGCTAGAATCAAAGTCTGTATTGTATTATGAGGTGCAGAAGGCAAAGCATACTTTCCAAATTCTTGTATACTTCGGAGATGATTCTCATCGACACGATGATCAAGAATAGCCCCAATGAACTTAAAATGTTAGTTAAAATGATGACTTCCAAGGATTTTACTCTCACATCACAATGATCATTGTTAATATTCAGTCCTGGCGAGGTCTTTCTATAAGATTTAACAGAATTGTGATCTACATCTTGCTCGAGTGGATTTTCGATAGAATTAATATTTGAAGAATCAAATGGACTTTGGGTAGCTTTATTTTTTTGTTTTCTCGAAGGAGAACCAAAACGTCCTTTCCTAGATGAAGAGGGTGAGCTTTTAGAAGAAAACAAACACTTAATTTCTTTATCATCAAATCCATCTCTATGTGGGAGATTTTTTCTTTTCTTTGGAGTTGACAATGTAATTAAATTAGCTTCTCTTTCCCTCTCTTTCTCACGATTTAATCGACGCACACGCTCAGATTCCTCTGCTAGATCTCTCTTAATAAAGTCTCTATCAATCGTAGCATTTTTTTTCTGATTCTCGCGCAAGTTCTAGCTCCTTCTGCTGCTGCTCTAGTTTCTCAGCATTAAGCTTTTGAATGATATTTAATTGTTGTTCATAATCCTTTATTATCTTGTCTTGCTTACTTCGTACAATTGCTATTTCACCGGTCTTGCTAAAAAGATTTAGCTTTAGAGAATCTCTCTCCTTCGTCAACTATATGTGTTAGCTATTATAGTTCGTTATAAATTGCAACAGAAAAAGTACTTCTTCAATCTGTCTCTGTAAATTTGCTATTTGTGTAGATCTAGAATGCGGCCGATTATCTTTGGGTTGGGAAAGAGAGCCATCTTGAGAAGCGGATACTTGTGATTTGGAAGAGATATGGCCAGACTTATTAGTTCTGAGAGAGAGATTCGGCTCTTGCCTATGTGAGGATTGTGATATTTTAACCCCGGCATCTTTCTGTAATTCTACTATATTGGTTTTGTTTTGATGTAGAGATCGGATTATGACCTGTGTGCCGCTAGATCTATCAATCACTACAGCATCATTAAGATCGTCATCTTCAAGATCATCGCCATAGTCGGAAGTAGAGACCGCATTTAATCGAGCCTGAGTTTGAGCTTGTGTATACTGAATAGCTTTATTCTCAAGCTCAATAAAAGTGTCTTGTGGCAGTTTGTCTAAATCATCATCGCTAAAATCCTCGTCTCGAAAGTCGACCATGACGATTCTTTAGAAAATTCGGGGATGACCTGCCTGGAAAAAGCGGCCGCAGTCTTCCATTGCAACTAGTTATCTATTTGAGCTAGATTAAAGATTTTGCCATCCTAAGGGCCAGAACTAGACATGCCAACATCCTTAGAATACACTAGTTATTAATAGGATTAGGTCGTATTCGAATAGTGTTGATTATATTGTACAACGCAATAAGGGTTGATGTCAATATTCAAAAGAATCAAAAATAGCGTAAGCCGTCCTGCCTATCCGAAAGGCACCAATAAATGTTGTTAAATTAATCTTATTTAGAACAAGTGACACCACATGTTTACCTTTGTGGTTTCTTTGTCCGTTTTCTGTCACCAAATACTGTACTCTTTATTGCATTTGAAAGTGCTTTAGTGTTCCAATCGCAATCGACAAATTGTAGAGTTCAGAACAATATTTAAGAATTGCTTAAAACTCAAAATACCAGACATAAATTCAAGTTTCACAAGTTGATATCTAGCCGGTATGGCTAGGGCAAGAAGAGGCATTAAGTTCAATCACCGTAACACTCTGAGTCCTGGCCTAGATGTAAGCAGAAGCAGTTTCTCTGAAGCAGTCCCGAATTACAATCTATCAGAGAAAGATGGAGATGGATTTAAGACACCATCAGATGTAAGGTTGTATGTAAAAAATGAAAATGTTACTATCATCTAACCCAGGTTGAGTAGCAGGAAGAGACGATATCAGAATATGAGAAAAAGAAAGCAACCTTCATTACACGTTCCATCTGGACTTTTATCATGATTGGACTATTTTTTGGTGCTTTATTTCTTGGTCACATCTATATAATTGCTATCGTTACTGCCATACAAATTATATCATTCAAGGAGGTTATCGCTATTGCCATTGTTCCCAGTCGAGCAAGAAGATTGCGGTTTACCAAGGCTCTTAATTGGTACTGGTTAGCAACAGCAATGTACTTTCTAAATGGCGAGAGTGTAATATACTACTTCAAACACATTGTGTTAGTGGATAAGGTATTACTACCGTTTGCAACTCATCATCGATTCATATGCTTTACGCTATATGTTATTGGTATGTATCTAGACACCATAAACTATGACTAATTTTTTTAATTGATACTAGGCTTTGTTTTTTTTGTGGCCTCTCTGCAAGCTGGCAACTATCGATTCCAATTCACTCAGTTCGCATGGACCCACATGGCGCTCTATTTAATAGTGGTTCAAGCGCATTTTATAATGAATAACATCTTTGAGGGTTTGATTTGGTTCTTTCTACCAGTTTCACTGGTGATTTGCAACGATACTTTTGCATATATATGTGGCATAACATTTGGCCGGACACAGCTTATCAAAATATCACCAAAAAAGACTGTAGAAGGCTTCGTTGGCGCATGGGTCTTTACGATTATATTTGGAGTTATAATGACTCATATTTTGATGAGATATAAGTATTTCCTTTGTCCTGTGAATGTGCGTTTATCTTATGAAGTCCCATGAGGTATATTGCTGAATATAAATAGGACCTTGGTGCAAATATGTGGAGTGGCCTTCAATGTACACTTAATCCAGTGTTTTTACCTCGAACAATTCATCTGCCAATTTGGTTCCCATACGCTAAGTCATTTCAATTTGCACCCATACAAGCTCACGTTCTGGTCTTTGGAACGTTTGCCTCACTTATTGCTCCATTTGGTGGATTCTTTGCATCTGGGCTGAAGCGGACGTTCAAGATCAAGGATTTCGGCGACTCGATTCCGGGGCATGGGGGAATCACCGACCGTATGGATTGTCAGTTCATTATGGGTCTTTTTGCATATATGTATTACCACAGCTTCATCGCAGTCTATAAGGTGTCAGTTGGAGGCGTTATTGAAACTGCAATCAATGGACTAACATCAGAGGAGCAAATTGAGCTTGTGAAAGGTATTAAAAAACACCTTTTCAATCAAGGAGTAATTTCAGAAGCAGTAAGTCACAAGTCATTAACCAAAAGCTTAATTGCGTGCGTGCTTTCAGCTAACTTTTAAGGCCATGAATTGTCTCGATACTTTCAAGAGACGTAGATAAGTATTCTATTTATAAAAAAATAAGGACAATATGAAATAATAAATATTTATTTCGTGAAACCCATATTTAATACGGCCCTCTCTAGCTTAAATAGGAATTAACCAATTATTCACCCCTTTCAGTCGGTCACTTGAGGGAAGAAATTTACTTTTGAAGACTTAAAAAGCGTTTACAGAGAAATAAATCCTTGTCATGTGATAAAATCTGGTGGTTTATAACAGAATGGCAAGATTTGAAAACTCGGAGAAATTAAGTTTGCCCAAAGTCTGCTAGTAGTATTTCAGCATAAAATTTTGACACTTATGCGTTACAACTAAACCTTCAGTTTTGAAGTAACGTTCTGGATACGGCCTCATATACATCTAGGCAAATTTAAGCTACAGAGCTGCGGCGATATATAAAGATAGTCAATGATAAGCAAAGATTTGATTACGTGTGAATTTTTCGAAAGCGGTCGACTTTTGATATAGCTAAAAACTTATCAGAGCAATAATTCTTCTCAAATAGAACAGCCAATTTTCGTTTCATGCAAAATCTAACTTCCGTAGATGAGCCTTTACTAATACAGACAACGGCTTAAATTTTCCTAGAGGAAAATTTACTTGTGTCTTAGTATAGTTTTTACTCAATACCAGAGAAGAAATGGATATGATTTATTCTCAAAAAGGTGTAAATTTTTTTGATATAATTAGGCTCTCAATTAATTATCTCCAAAATCTAATTGACTAAGTATAGGTATGAAAAGAGTATACAATGGAATAAAAGAAATGTAGAAAATAGTCAATGTCAACTAAGCTGCAACTTATATTACACTCTATACCTTGGATGATGCCTTCAAGTTAAACAAGCTGAGTTGCTTCAGTTTTCGCTGTGTCATATAATCTTCGTCAATTAGTTGGTACATAGATAATTACTGAATTTATCGTAGGTTTACCATCTGAACATTCAATTCTAAATTCAATTCTTAATCCAAGAGTGAAATAAATTAAATGATTCACGATGGCTGATCCCAATAACTTAAAAGTGAGGAAAGATCTTCATTCGTATCTAAATTTCTAACACACGAAAAGTCAAATGTACTTTCCTCGCAATCTGTAAAAATAAACCTGTAGACAGTATCAATATCACTGGATGCAGAATATCTATTTTAGTTCAAAATATAGTTCTTAAAAGTGGAAAAATATAGGGACGTATGTACTGATAGTAAAGCGGTAAATTCTGGGATACTCCTTGACACACCACTCTTTTCTTCGCTCTTCCTTCTCAGTATTTTGATCCTCGATAGGAATAGTTATCTAACCAGTAGATTTGGAATTGAATACAAAGTTGCTGTAATTAGACGGAGAAATTACCGGTTCATATGGCATTTGTAGCGCAGTGACAAAGAATAAAGTCAATTACTTTATCAATGAGTAATTACTAGATTTTAACACTGATAATTCGAAACTATGCGAGAGATCCAGGAAGAAATTGGATATGCATGATGAATTATTAAAAAACTCTCTCTCCATATGCCTGTTAAGTCAGAATTCTAATAGAAATGTAACTTCTCTTTCTTTTCAACACATACAATAAAGGTAAACTATATGGCTTTGCTCTTTCAGCTCATCTACTGTATTAAATAGGCAATACTCGTCCAATCCTGTCTGGTTTGCATCGCTAGGTACTATGCAGAATTTTGTAGATAAGATATCATGTAAATCTGCCTAATTGAACAAAAATGATAGCAATACTAGTTACTTTACCAGTTTGGTTCGCGATATTCAATATGATGCTTTGCTGGGAGCCTGGAATACCAAAAAT
Source organism: Erysiphe pulchra (assembly GCA_002918395.1). Classification (NCBI taxonomy): domain Eukaryota; kingdom Fungi; phylum Ascomycota; class Leotiomycetes; order Helotiales; family Erysiphaceae; genus Erysiphe; species Erysiphe pulchra. The sequence goes on along the minus strand of PEDP01000540.1, from coordinate 13,371 downwards.
TTCGATTATTCTTCAATACACAGTTATAGATTGCATGCAATATGTATTCAGTGGTTCGAGCCATATCATTCATTGGCGTATTAATACCTCTATGTGCTTATGGGTATTACTCTCCCTAATCCCAACCTCCAGTGTCGTTGCTTGACCAGTTTATGTACCGTGTAAAATTAAAGGCCATTTTTAAGACTCAGAAAGCTCTTGAGGCTTTGTGCTGCAGAATGGCTTTGCTCTTTTTGTAGTAGCTATGCAATCGGGATGTGGCGTAGACTATTGACCATAAAATCCTCAAAGTAAAAAAGCGGTTTATCGGATACGGGTCCCTAGAAAATAACTTATCGAATTTGATTGTGTGTGGTGTGGAGATATGATTTCAAAACTAATCGAGTTTTCAGTTTTCTCACTTGAATTCTTCCCAACAATACGGTGTAGTTTCCACCACACAGAGAAATGTAGAGTTGGATTAGAGGATATTAATCAAATAAATATCAAACATCACAACAAAATCTTTCATGATGAGTACACAGGTTCAAGATGTATTTTTTGAAAAACTCATAGTGTATCCAGCCCATCTAGCTATAACACATCTAACTAATTTGTCTGTTATCATATTATGTTCATGCCATGAAAAAATCTTATTTTTACTCCTTCATTTTGCCATCACGTCCTAGAAACCTTTGGTGCTGAAATGCACTCTGTCTATTTCATGTAGTGAAGAGAAGTTTTTTCCTCTATTTGTGACAAAGAGAATCTTTACGTTTCTAGGTTCAATCAAAAAAATTTATTCTATTCAGTTGTGAATACTAGACTTTTGTCCCAATTTTGTGCAAATTCGCCATTCCATTTCCTATGCCCTTTCGAGCTTGGAAATACGCTGATTGTGTGTTTCTCATATAGTTGCCAAATTATATGGTTTGGTCTTGGAGATAGGAATGTGTTTCCTGGCCTGCAGTTGAAAGAATTTACTGATGTTTCTTGCTCGTCTGTCTCCCTTTTTCCATTAAAATTTCCTTACCCAATGTTCTGAAATCATCGTTTGTACTCTTTCCCAAAGGAAACCCATAGTGATATATGAATTATTTCTTTAGAGTTTTTTCCTTTAGGGCTCTCTGGGCAAGCTGGTCGATAAGCTTGTTGTCAGAGATCCTCATTTAGCTAGGGCAAAGTGTTTGACGACATGAATCCTGAGTTTTGACTTCGCTCGGGTGATTTTTCAAGCCCAGAGTTAGAACGTTGGAAAAAGAAATACCCTTTAAACTAGAAAATTTCTAGGCTTTCATATAATGATTTTTTTTATTTTTTTATACTTACTATATATTAGGAACATTTTTTTCACTTGGAAGTAGGAATTTGGAAAAGGCATAAGATTGGGATTGTTAAAATTACAAAATATACCTCGCCGAAGCTTGTCACTGAAACGAATAAATTTGGGTCAGATGGTCACGTTGTATATCGTATAGATTGATCTTTTAAGTAAATTCTAGGTACTTAATCCACTTGAGACATGGTTCGGATCCAACAGTCTCAACCAGATTTCGCGCGGTGGATAATTACAAGATTGTAGAGGCATATCTACATAATCCAAGGATTGTAATTTCCGTGAATGGATGGTCACAAATGAGGGAAGACCATTCATGAAGGAAAGGCGATTGTGCTTCGTAGTTGCATCAGCAGATGGAAAAGTAGTCTCTGACATAGCCCAGAGACTGCATCCACAGAAAATGGACTAAAAATAAAAATCCTTTGAACACTACAATCAAGCCTCCTCATATTGGTTAATGATGATCTCCATGGGCAAATATAGTAGCGTTGGGCAGTTCATAACTTGAGAAGGAGGCCTGAAAAGGATGGGTAATTTTATAGAGCTCTTTAGTATTTGCAGCCCAAGGTAACGAACGCAACAACAAGCTTGCCTAAAGTCTTCTCAGTTAAGCGTGTAAATAGAGCTATAAAAAGACATGAAGTCAGTACATTTCCAGGCGATTACAAGGAATATGAGTATATCAATTGCACTGCTCGTTAGACTAGTCAGGAAGGACAATGGACCTGCTTCTTTCCTATTTTTGATTTCATTCTATTTAACGACGTGATCTTTACTAACAGTCGCCTTGTTTTTTCACTATCCGAAATTCCGCAACATACTCCGTTTTTTTAAACTTGTGTGCTCTCTTTGCTGTACAATAACGAAGGAGTATAAGTTGTCATAGTTGTCTAGGCGATTTCTTGAGGGGCAAAAGTAACTAAACGTCATAACTTCATCAACAACCTGGTCATAGTAAGGATTATCTGGAGGAAGAGAGAGCACTTCAGTATATGAAACTCATAACCACAGGAAATTTTCATGATGAGTGTCAGTATCTATCCTCACATTTAAATATATTTCATAATTACGGAGGACCAAAAATACTTGGTGAAGACTAAATTGACGATTTTATAAATTCAGGAAGTCAATAATCTTCAGAATACAGTAAAGATGGAGATCGATGAGTCGCTTGAAGACAACACGGTTATCGATGAGTCCCTATATAGTAGACAGCTCTATGTCCTTGGTCATGAAGCTATGAAGCGAATGAGTGCATCAAACGTTCTTATTGTTGGTTTGAAAGGTCTTGGTGTCGAGATAGCTAAGAATATCGCTCTGGCTGGTGTAAAAAGTCTCACATTATACGATCCTTCTCCTGCATCTATTGCCGATCTCTCCTCGCAGTTTTTTCTCAAATCAGACGATATTGGAAAGCCAAGAGATACTGTCACTGCTCTACGTGTATCGGAACTAAATGCCTATACACCTGTTAAGATTCACAACTCCTCGAGGTAAAAAGATTTCAAATAAAATCATATAATCGCTAATATTCCCGGCATAGCTTGGTCTCCGATCTTTCTCAATTTGATCAATATCAAGTCGTGATCCTCACTGATACTCCGCTGAAAGATCAGCTTATCATATCCCAGTATTTACATGAAAAGGGAATTTATTTAGTAATAACTGAAACCTTTGGTTTATTTGGATACATATTTTGTGATTTTGGTAGCAACTTTCAAGTTATTGATCCCACTGGAGAAACACCTGTTAGTGGAATCGTAGCTGGAATTGATGAAAGTGGTCTTGTGTCTGCCTTGGATGAAACAAGGCATGGCCTTGAAGATGGAGATTATGTCGTATTTACTGAGCTTGTTGGTCTTGAGGCATTAAACTCTGCGGAGCCACGAAAAGTTGCTGTAAAAGGACCATACACTTTCTCTATTGGAGATATTTCTGGTTTGGGTCAGTACGAGAAGGGTGGCATATTTACGCAAGTAAAAATGCCTAAGTCGATTAACTTCAAGCCGTTATCCGAATCAATAAAGGCTCCTGAGTTTCTCATATCTGATTGGGCTAAGTTTGATCGACCACAACAACTACATATTGGTATCCAAGCTATTCATGGGTTCGTCGAGAAACTGCAGCGACTTCCCAAACCAATGAATAAAGAAGATTCTCTAATTGTTATTGGCTCTGCAAAAGAGTTTGCCGCTCAGGAAAAGCTAGATATTGAAATTGATGAAAAATTACTACGAGAACTAAGTTTCCAAGCACAAGGTGATTTATGTCCCATGAAAGCATTTTTTGGTGGGTTGGCGGCACAAGAGGCTTTGAAGGCTATTTCAGGGAAATTCTCTCCTATCGAACAATGGCTTTATTTTGACTCTCTTGAATCGCTACCTCAAAATTCACAACGAACAGAAGAATCGTGTAAGCCATTAAATTCTAGGTATGATGGGCAAATTGCTGTTTTTGGAAGAGAGTTCCAAGAAAAGATTTTAAAAACTAATCAATTTTTGGTGGGTGCTGGAGCGATTGGTTGCGAAGTACTCAAGAACTGGGCAATGATAGGTCTTGGAACCGGCCCACAAACTAACATTACTGTAACAGATATGGATTCAATAGAAAAAAGTAATCTAAACCGACAGTTTTTATTTCGACCAAAAGATGTTGGCCAACACAAGAGTGATTGTGCCGCTGCCGCAGCACAAGCCATGAACCCAGACTTAAATGGTCACATTATTGCACTAAGAGATAGGGTTGGCGTGGATACTGAACACATTTTTGATGAAAGTTTTTGGACTGCCTTACATGGCGTCACAAATGCCCTTGATAATGTGGACGCTCGTCGATACGTAGATCATCGTTGCGTTTTCTTTCAAAAACCACTTTTAGAAAGTGGAACATTAGGCACTAAAGGCAATACACAAGTGGTCATTCCTCACTTAACCGAGTCCTACTCAAATTCACAAGATCCACCGGAACAATCTTTTCCAATGTGTACTTTGAGAAGTTTTCCTAATAAAATTGAACATACAATTGCCTGGGGCAGAGAACTTTTTGAGTCATATTTTGTCAAACCGGCTGAGGCAGTTAATCTTTATTTAACCCAGTCTGATTATCTAGAAACTACTTTGAGGCAGAATGGTAACGAAAAAGCAACTCTTGAGACTATCCGCGACTTTTTAGTCGACGAAAGACCTCTTAGTGTCGAAGATTGTATTAAATGGGCTCGTTATCAGTTCGAAAGGCAATATAGCAATGCTATTCAACAATTACTTTTTAACTTCCCAAAAGACTGTATAACATCGAGTGGGATGCCTTTCTGGTCAGGCCCGAAAAGGGCTCCTGATCCATTGAAATTTGATCCAAAAAATGAATTTCATTGGAATTTCATTGTATCAGCTGCTAATCTTCACGCTTATAACTATGGAATAAACACTAAAATGTTGGATAAAACTTTGATTGATAAAGTTCTAGACAACATGATTATCCCTGAATTTTCCCCGAGTTCTAAGATTAAAATCCAAGCCGATGATAATGAGCCGGTAAGTATTTTCTAAAGCAATATAGATAAGTAAGATTAACAAATCAAGGACCCGAATGCAAATACCATGATATACAATAATGATGATGAGATCTCGGCAATTATCAAGACGCTACCTGATCCAAAGAACTTGGCAGGATTTAAACTAATACCCGTTGAATTTGAAAAAGATGACGATACAAATTTCCACATTGATTTCATCACTGCGGCAAGTAATCTTCGTGCAGAAAATTATAAAATTGAGCTTGCAGATCGACATAAGACTAAATTTATCGCCGGAAAGATTATACCTGCCATTGCCACCACAACTGCCTTAGTGGCTGGCCTCGTTATCTTAGAGCTCTACAAGGTTATAGATGGTAAAACTGACATTGAGCAATATAAAAATGGATTTGTCAATCTAGCCCTACCATTTTTTGGGTTTTCTGAGCCTGTGGCTAGTCCAAAATCTGTATACAAAAGTCGAGATGGAGACGTCACAATTGATAAGATTTGGGACCGCTTCGAAATTAATGATATTACGTTGCAGGAACTTATAAATTACATGGATCAAAAAGGTCTTCAAGTTTCGATGCTTAGCTCTGGCGTTAGTCTACTATACGCGAGCTTTCTTCCTCCTAAAAAATTAAAAGATCGTTACCACCTAAAGCTCAGCGAGCTTGTAATACAAATCTCAAAGAAGCCATTACCTGCTCACCAGAAATCTATTATCTTTGAGGTTGTTGTTGAGGACCAAGCTGGTGAAGATGTCGAGGTCCCATTTATCACTGTGAAGATGTCATGAATGATGGAGATAAATGAATTAAAAAAATGAAGTTTAAAAGTGACGTATTTTGGTGTTTTTTAAAATAATAGAATAATCAATAAATGAAAAGCGATAATGATAAATAGTAAATAAACCATGCGAGTACGAATTCTTAGATAATGGAAATATGGCAATGTCTTCTTCGTGCCAAAAAGACCAAGGTACATTATGTAAAATGGGCGTAGTAAATAAGCACATAATCTAAATAGTCAAAGACGTGTACTAGATATCAATCTGGTAGCTGCAACCAAGGTTTAGGGATATTTACTTACTTGCCTTGGGTACAACTCAAATTCATGTCTTTAGTATCACAGACTTGTGTAGTTTGTGTAGATATTTTTTGCCGTACGAGATACGAAAAAATGGCCCCAAAATTTTCCCAGATGAGTAAAATATGTCTAGTAAATATGTCTAGTACTATCATGGAGATGATGTTTTGATTTAGACAAGCTTCAATATCTCTTCCTTGATATGTGGTAACAAAGATATTAACAACACTGAACATGTAATTTGCCTCTCGCGTCTCTCAACGTCGGCTTATTTTTCAACAAATGGTTGGAGTTTCCAAAGCGCTAGCCTGCTGTTATTAAGATATCTCACGCTCGTAGAAAGAGTAAGAAGTTACATTAAAACTTAGTGTGATGACATAGGAAAGTAAGCATTCTAAGGATCCAAAATTCGAAATTAAATATCGGCGGACACGAATGCGTGAAAATTTCCGTATCCCCAAAAAGTTTTCTCGACCACACCAGGATTCGAACCTGGAATCTCCAGAGATAGTAGAAACCGAAATCTGGCACCTTAACCATTAGGCCATGCGGCCTGAGATGATATTATTGAAATAAGATTGGATATGACCATAAGTATTAAAAAAAAATTCTATTTTCCGACAATTGCCACATTCCTTTACGTCACTTAATAAGATTAACTAGACAGATAATAGACCATATTGTATGTGATATGAGCAGAAATAGCAGAAATAGCAGAAATAACATCAAGAGCGTCAAGAGCGTCAGTTCCAACTTTATTTACACCTTCATGTGATAGCACCTGAGACACTCTCTTTCCCCCCCCCCCACCGTAATGATTTGGTTGCTCAATGAGGGGGCTTGCTTCCTTCCCCCTCATTCTTTATTTAGTTAGCCCTTGCTGAGATTCTGATAAATAAGTCTCACTCTTTAATTCAAACGACCTTTGCGTCTGAACGAGGAATTTAGAGAGATTAGGCAAATGGGTGAGTTTTGCAGAATAATTATATAAGATGGAGAAATATTGGAAACATGAAAAATTTTTTTTTTTTGATGTATTTTTAACGTCTGATCTACGGGCCGAAAAAACCAGACATACAGTAACTCCATAAAGGTTCTGTCGGAATAGTTCTATGGATTTGTAGTATGTATATACAATGTTTATATTTATTCTTTTATTCTTTTTTGTAATCTTCCCCCTTCTCTACTCTCTATGTCCCTATAATATATATATGTACAAATAAGCGACATCACGTGATATTAATCATCTCCTATTCAGTAATAATACCGTAAACCAAAGAAAGCAAAAGAGACCTCTACTCAATTATCACCGTAGTTGGACAGGGACATAAAAGACGCTAAGCGTTATTCATACGAAATGGAGGGGGAGATAAGAATCGGTTCGTTTAATTTTCGTTCATTGTAACTTTGTTATTAAATAGCACACCAATAAGGTTACCGGATGTAAATGGGCAATTACTATCGTAGCGGGCAATATCCAAACCCCAGATCAAGGAGAGCGGTGTACCAAATTTGGCCAAGAACCAGAGCAATTGCCATGGAAGTGTACATGCTTCTGGCCTTGCCAACCATGGAAGAAGAGCTCGAACTGATAAAGTGCGAAATTTTCTCAAGAACTCATTGATTGCAGGCTTAGATCCAAAGAGTGCGCGCACAATAGCTTTTCAGCAATTGGGAAATGACAACAGATGGCCAAGGGATGTTCAGAATGCGTGATATTTCCAACGAAGGTGCACGATTGCGGCAAAATGATATCATGTATAAGCAAGCTACCAATAGATTTGGCAATGCTGATACTAGAAAAAGATTTTCTTCTCCCGATGTAAAATTAACGATGAGACTAAAGCGATATGAATGATTTTTTTCGCTGATTAAGGTCTAATTCAAATTTGCAAAGAGAACCACACCAAGTGCACGAAAAGTTTGCGCGCAAATTTGTTTGCGTTTCATTAAAATTTGTCGCATGCACTGCCCGTCTTGATCAACTGATTTAATCTGCGGAGCACCTTCCGCACCACACAACCATATTGTAGTAGTTTTAGATACAGCGAAGGTATGAAAAATAAGCCTTTCGTCACATCCACACCAATGATGACAATTGGAAGATGTCAGTTTTGGCTACGAAATCATTTTTTCAATGTTGTTTAAACGTTCGGAAAAAAATCCAAAATTCTGTTTTGCGATTTTCTTCTCTCCAAGAGGTTTCAACTTCTTTGAAATTTTAAAAAAAAGTTGTTTCTCCGATTTTTTTTTTATACTATTAGAAGATGTAGTATCTTTTCCATTTTTAGAAAGTAACAAAACCCCAAAAAAAGGGGTTAAAATTACTGGACATTTTTGGAGGGTGATAGTTGCTGACCAATTTTTAACGCCAAAAAATTTGGGTCGAAGTCGAAAGCTCAATAAGAATGTTGGTAATTTTGTTAATGCTCAAGCAACAGAATTTCAGAGGGGCCATGATCTGTTGTCATAAAAGAATAAAGTCTTGTTTTACATTGATCTCTAGGTATATTTACAACTTTTACCTTGAAACCAAACATGTAATTTATAAAATGTCCGGCTCAAGTTTTGGCAAATTAGTCTAATATAATCAATTTGAATCAAGCAGGGCCGCATGGCCTAATGGTTAAGGTGCCAGATTTCGGTTTCTACAATCTCTGGAGATTCCAGGTTCGAATCCTGGTGTGGTCGGTATTTTTTGGAACTTTTTATGTTCTGAATTAAAAGTGCAAACCTTGAAGTAGATTAATCAAAAAAATGCATGTACAATATTCCCAAAAGACCACTTCTCGTAAATGAGAAATACGTTAGTATCTTGTTAATAACTTATGACATTTTGAAGGAAGTGATAAGACTATGCGAATACTGTGGCATTTTTAGCACCTCAATGACCATCCCCATTTTCGGTCTCCGAGGAGTAAACCAAGTTCTATTTAGTTCTGATTATAATTATGTTACGCGTCAACCGAAATGTAATGATTAATTTGACATGAAGTCCACTTGGCTAACCAAAAAAAACCGATAAGTCGAGAAATGGATTCCTATTTCTCTACAAATTTGGAGTTAAAAACCTCATACCGAAAACTCTACCTCACTTTTTGTATTGATGCAACGATGATAGAATTCCGTAAAAGCTCGAGCTAATTTAGACAGCCATCAGTAGTCGTTCATTGATTATTAACTAGTTTATTCCACCAAATATCTCTTAAAATATATGCAAAAAAATAGGATATCAGGGAAGATGATATTTAGAACACTCATCTCTACCTTGTGTCTATCATGAAAGATGATAGCAGTTCATACAGGAGTCGAGAAATATCAACATGTCAATACGTTTTTGACAAAGTACCACATATATCTAGCTGAGTGAACATGTGCTTGAGAAACATTCCTTTTGAGTCGCTTCTAGCTCTGTAAACATCTCTTAAGCTGTTATAAAAAGGTACCAAATGCTGCTAAGTTTTTTTGGGGTGTTCATCGCCAGAGATTTAGCCAATTTGGGATGAGGAGCAGTTTGCTCATAGTCCTCGATTATTGTCATCAGAAATAACTATGTCTGAAGATATCAAGATTGTATGGAATCACCAATTGATTCTTGAACATGAAACGTTCACTCACCCATCTCACACCGTTGTCAGGTCGCTCACATTCAGGATGTGAGTTAACCAAAAATTTTGTTTGACTACAGGACTTCTTAGGAAAGCCCTTCCTACATTTTCCATCCCGCATACATGATCGTATCGTAATGACCATGTACTAATAGAATTTTGACAATAGTAGCCACTTGCTAGGCACATCCTGGGATGACATCTCGGTGAAAAAAAAGAAGTATGTGAACATACGGTAAATCCCTTTTCTGATACTCAATGGTATAGAAAGAGTCTATGCTTACTCCAAATATATATCTTTCGTTGAGATCATGTAATGTCTGGTCAAGTTAATGCTTGAAAGTCTTGAAAATTAGACCTGGTCGCGAATCTGGAGTACGATTCTGTTCCAGTTCATCCAAAACTTTTAACCAGAATGGATTGGCCGTGAATGTAACAAATATTGATGGGTTCTCCAATGTCCGCGCAATAGCCATCGTATTTTTAAGAAATAATTAGCACATTTCTGTATGAAAAAAATTTCGTTTACAGGTGTTACGGGTCTAAAATACGGGTCTAAAATACGTGTTTTACAAATTATGACTTCGAACTTCTCTCAGCAACCTCAGTCCTAGCCTCCCAAAAAAAACCGATAGGATTTTTCCCAAGAAAGATACGTTTCTCTCCATTACATAAGATTATAGTTTTGGAATTCGACTTTCGGGATGTAAAAGATGTTAGATTATGATTTTCAGATTTGCTAGAGCCCGGAGAATTATTGTACAGTCGTTTAATAACCCGATTATTTTTATAAGCAATTATTCGATCCGACTCTTTCTCACGAACCTTCAAGCTGGGAAGTTTATCTATTCCGGTGGATGCCATGGCAAGATTTATCATTGTTATTAGTTCACAACTAGGAAAGTTTAGTTTTCCCCTATATCCAAGGAAATATTGGGCCAATAAAGGAGTATATTGAAAGTCCCTGAAAGGATGTACTGTTTGTGCCAGCAATGTGGTATAGAACAGTCCATAGAAGATCACGGAATATTATAGAATAATATGAAATGGCATAGAAGAGTATAGAGAAGAGTAAAAAGAATCTTCGATAAGTCGGAAGAAGTATGGGCAATGTACTCTTCTATAGAGATTATTGATCTCCCTTTCTTCTGTTGAGATTTACAATAAACTCATTACTTCAGGACTTGCTCTGTTTGTTGCCAACACCAACTGATTCAGCAACAACAAGGAATAGATTATTTAACATGTTATAGTACGTACCTGATAGCACCTTGTAATGAACCTATCGCCACTAACATATAATGAATCAAGATTTTTCGCGTAAAAAGAAATCTGAAAATTTGTCTCGCCGAAACACAAATATTCTTACCTCCTTCTTGACACTCCTCTTCCTGGATAAGATAAGTTGATTTCAATTATGTTGCTTTTTGGGGTGGTTATTTTGTTATTACTACTGATGGTAAAGATTTTTCTAAGGGCCGAGTGAAGTGCTGGAAATTCATTAAGGTGTTCTTTAGGTTCCTTTATTTCACACATGAGATCGCCAGCATCCATTTTCCTCAGGATTCTTTGTTAGAGATAAACCCAAGTCGATTTTTAAAAATGTGGCAATAAGCAGTTATGTGTGGGGTGTCGTCGTATGTTGTCGTTTGTCAAATAATAGAAAATCCTTTTCCTATTCTTTAGTTCGTCGTGAGATAGTAATATAATCTGTCATAGATTAATTATTCAAAATGCAAATGTTTTAGATAGTTGATCTGGACAAGGGTAATGATCATTTCGTAAGGTATTGATGAGACCAGAGTAAAGATTAGAGCGGAAAGTGTCTTAGAGATTTTATTAATGTCCAAGTGTGATTATATAGAGATTGACGTTTTGCGTTCTACGTCCTGCAAATCATCGCTGGAGTGTGGCTCGAATAATGCCACAAACGTCAAAGAGATACAGAGACACCGAACTATCTTATCAACTTTGTCGTGGAAAAAAGAAATAGAAGAAATCGAAAGTGACTCAAAATTACTAGAACTTTCAATTTGTTCCGAAGTGTTAAAAGGATGATTTATCGTAACAGATCGTAATTTCAGGAAATTTATAGGTGGCTTGTTTGCTGGTATTAGCTGAGAGAAGTTTTATCAACTGATGGGAAGTTTAGCTTGGGGGGGCCTAAAGATTCGACAATGAACACTCGTATTTAAATGATGCAAATAGATACAAGGAATATGCATTTATCAATATTTACCCAGTGACTGTTGATCAATCATCTCTTAAAGAATTGAAGCTGTTAAACCATCCGTTGATATCCGTAGCAGGCATCTGCGGATAAAATATCCACAAGTATTGTTTTGAGACCCCATGATCCCAGCTACGTAGTTTTATAAAATATTGGTCGTCTGTAATTAACGATTACTAATCAAACATGTATTAGTAATCATATAAATTGTATATAGTTTGTTTCACAGATAGAAGGATTTTATAAAGAGCTTAATGTTACGGATAAAGTATTACTATCATAAGCTCTGAGTAACTCTAGTCAGTATATTCAGGAAACATTGTTTCTACTGTCGATATCATATCCTAGAAAACGATATGTGCAAGTCAGGGATATCCTACATTATCCGTTAACAACACTAGCTATCTTCTATTACATTTAACATTGATGCCTTTGTAAGAAGTATCTTATTGGATTTGGACAGAATGTAAAGAATCTCGTTCGCCGAGTTATTATGCCAGAAGCGTTTTGTTGGAATAGCTACTTGGTAAATTGAAGAGGCTGGTTTTTCATTTTAGAGTACAATTCCCCTGTACGAATTACTAATATGTATGGCCTGAAATGTCCGGCCGGCAGTATTGAAAATAAATTCATGTCCTATCCTCACTAACAAGTATATATCCTCGCAACAACACACAACCATTGTACAGAAACATCAATACAGGCGTCATAGTTATCCTTGACCAATTATATTATTCTCACGATTCTTCTACACACAATTGATTATCAGTCGTCGCCTTCTACCCATGTGTTTAAAGGTTTGAATAGAGACATGAATTTTTAGGAAGACACTATTTCAAGATAATTATCAAACATTAAATATTAATTTACTTTAATTAGACCAAAATACTTCATTACGCTGGTCTTGATCAGTAAAATTTCGCGACTCAACTAAGAATTTCTCGAAGACAGATTGGATTTTCACTTTGTCGCGAAAATGTGATGGTCGAGTTCCGCCCAATCTCACGCTTAGCTCTCTCAGATGATATTGATAAAGCTGATAACTTTAAGAGGTTAGCCCCTATTAATTATTAGATGAGCTGCCTAGAGCTAGCTAGCATCCGGGGCCTTTCATTACATGGACGTAGATCAAAGGGTAAGCCCAGCTGTGATTTGTGGGTGCTCAAGGGCCTACAAAACTCATTGAAAGCATGCATGACAGTTCTCTAGCCGTTGAAGAAATCGATAGTAGGCCAACAGAAAATTAATCGTTAAATGCTAAATAGAAATTGAGTAGTATGAAAATATAATTCAAGTTTGACTTAGCAGTAATTGTCTACAGTAAGTATCATGAATAGTTGAGTAGAAACAAGGGCTAATGATGTAGACCGCTAAACCCAAAATGGTATGACTACACCCAATTCGAGTTTGACCGGGGAAATTTAATATGGTGTTTTCCACATGCGGTTGATTGATTGTGTGCGAAATTGTTTTTCCATCCCCTCCTCTCCCCTGAACTACACAGGGATCCATCTATTAGGGCCGGTCAGACTTAGAATTAATTTTCATACAAATTTGTGAAGAGCATTTTTGTGTAGGAATTTATACTTCCCACGTGATGCTTAATCAGCAA
>PEDP01000539.1:0-22318 GCA_002918395.1 Erysiphe pulchra | reverse complement strand
ATGCAGACCGACGACACTTTGATTCTGGGTGAAATTGGGTTCTCTGAGATAGAAGAAAATAGGCTTAAATTTAATGCGAAACCAAAGAAACAACTCTCATTTAATGGTAGTATCTTCAACCTCAAAGAGGACTTCTCAGTCGACCTGCAACAAAATGGCCAAGGGAAAAAGATTGAACTTGTTGATGCAAAATATACTAGTCTAGATCACAGTTCAAAAATAAACTACTACTCGAGTAGAGACGTCATACACCCTGTGTATCCAACAATTTGGCTGTAAAAAAAATTTATTTGTTTGTATATGCGGTAAGACTCCTCTCGCTCTTCTTTGCGTGTGAAGGTGATAACTAGCATTCTCCTTCGCGACATACAACGCACTTGTTGGGACAACTAGATCACATGACACAAGTCACATGACTATTTCCTATCGGTATTTACGTTTTACTATAGACAATTTATTAGGAATCCAAAGACACCTTGTAGCTAAGCAATTAGATTAATCCTACATTAAACTTTAAACTATTTTGTATCTAACATACTCCAAAAAAAATTTTGGAGAGAAAGCCTGACGCTTAAAAAAAAGTAATTCGAAGTGACAAAATGTTTGGAAAGAATAACCTTGAGCTCTAATGCATAGTAAACAAGGTGATTGCTTCTCAGCAAGAATTTGAAACACGAATTGAAGAAGCCAAGAAAAAGACTAATAAGCGCTTGGAAACTATCGGAAAAAAGGTTGGAGCTGACCGAGAAGAAAAATGAATAGCAATTCAGAGATATTATGCCACTTAATTCCGCCCTTAAACCTACACAGGAAACAGAAAAAGATAAGGGAAAAGGAAATGCAAATGCAAATGCAAATTTAATAGATTAATTCACACCACTAACTACAGAGTTTCAACCCGTCGTAAAAAAACCGCAAGCTTTTTTTTTTCCCTCAACTTTACCTACAGTCAAAGATCGAAGAAGGATCTTTTGGTCAACTTTTAGCTCCAAAAATTGATTTACTAAAAAGTAGTAACAGCGTAGGAATTCCAAGGCCGCAAAATCCTGCCAAATGTAGGCAAAGTCCAATGCAGCCTAGTGCTGAGAGCTATCACGAAGGTCCCCTAAAAATAGATAATATTCAAAGAGACTCTAGCGGGAGATTTAAGTTAGTTAAAAAAGAAAAAAAAAAGAGAAAATAGACATCTCAGTCCAGGAGAAAATTTGGTAATGAAAGCTTGGCCAGAGGTCATTTTTCCTCAAGACATCCAAGATGATGCCTTCTCGAGCGTAACAATTTAAGCCATATTAAAACCTGAATGGTGTTTGATAGTTGCAAACACAGTGATTGATCGATGGTCAAGTAGCTATTCTACTACTTATAAGAATGTGACAAAGCCGTCACACTTGGCAGCTTTAGGCAGGTCTTTCCTCTTGACTATTATATGTGCTATTACCCGTTTTATTGCGATACTTGTACGGGGCTACACCAGGTCAGAGCTTTGCAGTTTTGAAATTTGATCCAGCTATAGCACACAAGCTGAATTTTTGATTCTTTTTTTATCTTTTCAATAATAAAGCTTTAACGACGCTGTAATCGTTGCAAAAGTATGGGTTTGATGTGTAGTGAAGTAGATAGTGTTGCTTCTAATTTAATTCCTAGTTCAATTTTGTAAATAGAAAACAAATCTCAAGCCATCGTAGGAGAGAGCTCACACTCTTCATCCTTGAAGATGATTTTCGTTTGATTTTCGTTCATTTAGCAACATAGCCTAGCGCTTAATGTTGGTAGAACGCGGTTGTTTATTGTATATGTAAATATACGATTTCTAAAATTGGTTGAATTCTTGTTGCTCTTCCTATCTACATTTTCGTGGCTCCATCCCTAACCATGAAACTATGAAATTGCGTAGTTGCGACATACTATACTAAGTTGAACCTACTTTGGATTTTGAGAGGTAGGTATGTTTAGGAAATGGGGGGATAACCAGAAGCTTTATTTCTATTATAATTTTGATACCTCTTCATCAATTTGTTACTCATACGATAGGACCGTCTGTGGTTTTTTTTAAAAAAAATCTATTATTTTGCAAGCAGCCTTGAAGCTATGATAAAGTGAAAATGTGTTATTTCATATTACAGGTACATTACATTCACACTTCAGATTTTCCATCTGTAGATGCTACAACGAAGTACAATCGCTCTTCCTTCACAGTCGGTCCTCATTCAACCATTGACAACTATCCAAGGAAATTGCATGCCTACATCATCCTCTAACCACCCACCGCAAGAGCTGTGGTTATGTCTGTCAGACTCGACCCAACCATCTCCTGTCTCGAGTGGGGCAGGTGCCAAGGCTGCCTAGACTCTGCTTGAGAGAAGGGCCCGGACGGGATACCACGCTACCATCCGACCCGTTGCGTACGTAGTTATGAGTTATGTCAAAGTCATATTAGATTCAAGCATTGCGCAATCGGCCTCGCCTCCGGATCATCAAAGTTTAACTTAAGCGAACACCCACAGACCGAATCCAAAAAACGAGAATAGAAATCTCATAAACTAAAGAAGCTTTTTTTTGCAATCAGTATCCATAATACTCCCTCATTCTGCTAAGCATATCCCTGTCGATTAGGCTTAAGTATATGGATCAGAATGGGTCTTAATTAGGTTTAGATGGAGAAATTTGGACATAGCAAGGATGTTACGCTAAATTACTGCACCATCTTTTATGAGTATTAGGGACAATCAATGATAGTAATCGAGAATTCAAATGGTAACTCACAGTAACTATGAAGAAAATTCAAAAATTCTAGTGTAAACAAGTAAGATTAAGCTGTAGAGCTATTGTAAAAATTTCAACATCAATATCAATGGTGAAATGTATTGTGAAATTGAAGATCGCGTTTATCTCTCTTGTTTCCAAGTTGTCATAGTTGCTGGAGCAACTAAGTTAGTTTCTAATGAACCTGATAAAAAAAGAAAAGCACAGTTGTCAACCGCTAAAAAAGATCATATCTAGTATGCGATGACTGACTGCTGAAGTTTCTAAGCGTTGACAGTTGCTGAGCTCTAGGCTACTCGATCCCGATCGATGTCGATTTCGCATATCTCACGCTGGGAAAGACGATTTATTTTTCGGAAAGAAGTAATCTACTTGGAGTTCCTTTCTCCAAAGAAAAGATGTAACTAACTCACTTACCTAGAAACACTAAATTAGAAAGGGTCCACACATTTTAGCTGTTGATTTCGCATCTAGCTCAGCACCAAATAAACCTGTACATACCTAACGACAACTATTTGTTAAGTTCTTACATAAAAAAACCCTGCAAATTCTTTTTAATTTCTAAAGTAATAATCTAGTAGAAATCGTTGTTGACAACAAGGGTTATAATCTTTTAGTTTTGTTTTTTGTCATGCTAAAATTAAAATTATCAATAGCTAAAAAATACCCAGGTAGGAAGTTGAAATTAAGCTAAAAATGTGATTCTTTTTTTTTTAGAATGTCTGACCACCAACTGAGTGCAAGACATACACAAATCTCTAATTTTTCTAAATCAATTACCTCAAGCGCCCAAGCGGCTCTTGAGAAAAAATAAAAACAAGAATCCAAATATAGTGAATGGCTCCTCCCATAACCCGGCCATCTTTCATCCAAGCAATGATTAGCAATAATTATGTATGAGCTTAGCGTATCATAGGTCTGGTTTTAGATTCTTTATTCGTTGCTCTGGCAACCTTGATACGCCTTACCCTCAAATGATATGGCATTCTCCTGACTTCTATATCGTATTCCACCGCATTTACAGGGAAACCCATCTGAAATTATTCTTAAACGAGTTTTTTTTAAAAATCTTCACGAATTTTAGCGCTTTGGGTTTGCTAACGATGGTTGATCTTATTCTACTATTTGTCTGTGGACATGATTACTGACATAAAAAACAAACAAGTTGACCCTAGTAACCCAGATGTCTTGCAGGCTTTTTTTCCTTGAACAGTCATGCTATAGGCTTGATTCAAATATCTATTTACAAGAAGTCTTATAATACTAAATCTGCTAAACTTTTTATTTAGTCACGACAAGATTTTTGTTTTTGATGCTCACTGTAGAGAATTCTAAAATCTATTTTGGAACTTAGGAAAGAGTAAATAAATTTTTTGTTTTTTTAGCTCATCTCCATGTAGATAGTAAATAGCATCGGTAAGGATAGAAAAATCGCTTTCTCACAACGTCAAAAACTAGATCATGCATAATGAAATAAGACATTTATAACTTGTAATTCTAGATGTAATTTGTAAATGGTGTCCATCCTGTCTTTTATCATTGAAATCTGAAGCCAACAAAAACACGTTCATTGGAAGCATTACTTACTTGATCAAAGAGGAGAGAAAACATAGTCAACTAAGGTAAGGATAAAGTTAACAGATGTAAAATATAGATTCCAAACTAACTAACCACTACTATTTGTGATTTGTGTGGGACGCTCGTTTAGGCAGAAGCAATCATTGAGATTTTAGGACTATATACGCGTTTCTCGTAAGACTCTGGCACAAAGACCTCGTCTAGCTGGGACTCGCTTTTACTTTGTTTTTTATTGATCTTTTAAATCTTCATTGGCGCTTCCCGGGATGCTATGTGTTCTGATATTTTCCTTTCCCCCTCATCCCAGACAAGATAAATACAGAAAGGGCTAGCTTGCTATCAAAGGTGACTTAATTGTTCTAACAGGGAAGAAACAAGTGGAAAAAAAAAGAAATAAATTCATCCAGAAGGCAAGTTGGAGATAAAAAGAAAGTTTTTTTTGTTTATTTCTGTCCATGTCAACAAACTTTTTGAAGCGACCTAAGTCGTATTAACCGAGTTTATGAAGGAGAGGAAACATTTTCTCAGAAAGATGGAACTATGAGAAGAGTGAAGAAAATATCAAAGTATTAGAAAGGAAGAAAGGTGTGAGAAAGAAGTTTTCTTCAATTTATGAATATCTGTCCAAGATTTCATGGAGATGATGCAATAAATAGCGTTGCATAGTTAAATTCAGATCTTCCCTCTTTGGTTATTTATGGATTCCACGTGACTATGTCACGAACGAGAAGTCTGTGTCTTCGCGGGAATTTATTTACCCGTGAGTAGATTGAGTAAAAGCCTTGCTTCAGGGATGATATCCCGACTAGTCTAGTTGAGGGTTAAAGATTATAATATTGTTGGCCTGAAATGTGCGGCATGCTTTATATACTATCTTCGGCATAAACAATCTACAGACCCCAGACCCTTAACTCATTCCTCCACATTAATCATCTTTGACAATCCTCAATGCAGACGTTATAAGCTCGGACCCATGCAATCTGCGCACATTTTGAACAAAATCACTATATTTGGAATCGCCGTCTGAACACTTTTACCATAAAACATAATGCCACAACGCGAACATATGATTCAACTCGCCATAGAAAAACTTTGGTCAACCAATCCCCCTTCGATTCGACAGGTGGTATGCGAGTATATCATCCCTGAGTCCACAGTTCGTGCGCGAACTAATGGATTAACATACCGAAGCAATGCACACAAGTACAACAGCAGAGACTCCCCAGAACAAGAGGAGTTTCTCATTTTATGGATTCTTAAACAAGAAAGACGAGGATACCCCTCTCTCACGCAGGGGCACGAGAAATGGCCCTACGAATTATGGATGAATGGAGATAAAAAGGAGATAGGCAAGAGGTAGCTGCTAAGCTTTATAAAAGGGAATCCGCAAATTACCATAGTAATTGGGCGTAATATTGAGGCAACACTCATCCAGAACTAATTCGAGAGTTTCATACGCAGTTAAAACAGTTTTAAGAGGAGTTTAAAATTGGATTATCTGAAGTATGGAATATGGATGAGGATGGTATTGCTCTAAGTATCTGTTTGAACTTCCATATTCTTAGATTTTCATCCAGAAGACTTACTTATTTTGAGGACTAAATTTTTTAAAGAGCAGAGATTCGTGAGTAGATCTCAATTCATGAATGTCGCTTCTGGATATATGAGACCTCTTATCATCTTCAAAGGCCACCACCCGCAGTCATTGTGGGTTCCAGAAAATACACATCAATGATTTACTACGTCAGAAAACGGATGGACTGCTGACCAGATTTTAGTAAAGTGGTAATAGCTCTTTTTTTTACCAGAAACTCATACTCAAGATAATAGATACCGACTGTTGATCATGGATGGCCATAGCAGTCATTTTGACGTGAAACTTCTTTGGATTTGCAAACAAACGAGGTGTAACTTTTTTTCTACCTGCTCACTCAAGCTGCGTACTACAACCGCTTGATCTTGATGTTTTTGCGCCATTAAAATCTAGATACAGACGTTAAATAAAAGACTTGTCTCAACTAGATAATTCAGTTCCGATCAAGAAGGACCGATTTCTTCAGTACTATTGGAAAGCTCGTTTACGTGTTTTACATGCGGGCTGGAAAGCTGCAGGAATTAATCCTTTTAATCCATTGAAAGGCCTGAACTTATCTCAGGTCACACCAACTACACCACCAACCTTAACTTCTTTCTCTGTTTATCAAAAACCGAAAAGCTCTCATCAGTTATATACCGCTACACAAATAATTAGAACCACATTTCAAAATAGACAAAGAGGTTTATTCCGTGTGCTCCACAAAGCCGGTAGAGCCATTTATAGTCTAAGTACTAAACAGGCAGCACTTGAGTCTAAAAACACAAAATTAAAGGTATAAGTCAATTCATACAATATGAAGAAGCGAAAACGTGTAACAGTTGATCCAAACACTAAACTTGCTAATATTGAGATGATAATACAAGCAAAGCGATTACAGGAAATAATAAAGGAGCAAGAAGCATCAAAAAGACCTGTTTCGAGAAGCTCTTCAGTTAGAAGATATTTGCTGTACATGGCATATTGATAGATTATAATAATTTTAATGGTGTTTGCGTGCGCAGTTTCTAGGGGCCTGAGCTTAGTTATCCTTGACCTATGATTAGATCCAATTAGGAACTTCACAAAGACCATTTTGGTATTCACTTCGTCGCAAGACTGTGACCTTCATACAAGTTCAAAGTCGGGAGAAGCTCACTCCGATAACATGACATTGATAAAAACATGGAGAAATTTCCCTCCTGATAATTACAGGATGAGCAATCTAGAGCTAGCATTTGGGCCCGTTCTTTCAGTACATTGGAAATGAATAGAATAAGAAAAAATTGAGTATGAAAGGTATGATTTTGAAAGTATTCAAGGCTCACAAATCTCATCGAATACATACATAGTATGTCGTTTAACATCTTTGATTTGAATAAAATTTGCTATATGATGATTTCATGAAAGATGTAATTAATTCAGACAAGTAAATTAATTGATTTGGGGAAAAACAAAAAACCTAAAATCTGCTTAGCAGAGTATCTATACAAGACCATGTCCAAACTCTATTTGAGTGTAGATCACTCATCATGTCATTAATAATAGATAGGTTCAGCGGACCACTCATAAATCGTGGCACCCGTTTCTGCTCACAGTCTAGCTACCCTTGAGATAATGTACCATCTTCCATCTCCAATCAGGGCTTTATATTTCTGGAGTATGGGGAACAACGCTGTAACATCACTTGCATTTCAGTTCCGAGGATCTGACTGGCCAGAATTTAAAACAGACGGGCCAATCAGATTACATGCGCATGACCCAGTGTTTCGGTTGCAATAGTTATAACATCTCGAGCCAAATCGCAGGTAAAAAAGTATAATTTTTACCCTGCAATTCTGCTCACAGACATGGGAAATAATGCAGATTTTTACAGGGCTATTTTCGCGCTAAATTACCATTCTGAGTGGAAATTTCTTTTTTATTTTTGGTACCATGCATAATAATTTTAGCGTATTTACCCGTTATTTTGGCTCAAGATAGTATTCAAAAACACTAAACCTTGGTCACTGCATACCGTGCAACACAGATGTTACCTACCTGACCTTTTTGGGAACTTGAAGATCACCGTTTGCCTGTATCACTTGGTAAAGACGCTAAGTAACTTTGTTATGAAGACTCGTTCGGTCTCTACTCTTCGCTGATGTCAACCACAAGTACCCAACATGAATATCATTTTTTTTTTTGGTACCAGGCCACGACTGATCGATTCGTATAAACCAAAAGATCCTCGAGATCCAGTATCGAATCCAGTATAAATATTGATATCCAATATTCTTTTGAATTCGGAAGGAAGAAAAAGAAAAACGCGCATCGACTTATTGATACGATTTCCAGACTGCTTAGGCTTCTAGAAGTTGCGCCGTGAAGGAAGTTAATGAGGATTGGCTATCCTCAGTCATCGATCGCCTGTGGTTTGA
Organism: Erysiphe pulchra; assembly: GCA_002918395.1. Lineage (NCBI taxonomy): Eukaryota > Fungi > Ascomycota > Leotiomycetes > Helotiales > Erysiphaceae > Erysiphe > Erysiphe pulchra. The sequence continues at coordinate 13,984 of PEDP01000539.1, read as the reverse complement.
AGTTGGTCAATCTAAGCAGGAGATCATACTTGCGATTCCAAACTGTTTTACTCAGTGTGACTTGTTCCAAGTCTGGAAACTGTAGATTATGTGCTTGCATGCGCAGGCCCTACATTAGATATCAGCTTGTAACTGAACTGCTCGCATGCATGGTTTGAATAAAACCAAAACCAAAACCCAAACCAGAGAAAAGAAAAGAAAAGAAAAAGAGAAAAAAAAAAAAACTAAACTATTGCCATCATCTCATATTTCTACTTCTGCTATGCCAACGACAGAGAGTTGAGGCTGGCTGTCTTTTGATACGCTTTGTCTGAAATGCTTATCGGTTGCTAACTTGCTCAAAAGAGAAAGGTGATGAATTTTTTAGTTGTTCAAGCTTTTGCTTGTCATCCCGTTTGATGTAAGTCATAATGTCCCTTACTTCCGCCAGATGTGCTTGTTTCGGTCGGTCTGCGAATCACGTTCAGGGATATGAATCATATATAGCAAAACTAGTTTCGTAGGATGTTGTTGTGACTTATCGCCAGCGCCAAAAAAAAAAAAATAAATAAATAAATAAAATTGGCTTGTTATGTAATTTATTGATTATTAGTGATTTTATTTATTGAAATACTTTCAATTCCTTTCCAATTGCAATGAAGTCAAAACACCAAGAGAGGAATCTTAAAGCCTCGTTTTCCTCGACAAAGGTCTAATCAGGATTTTTTAATTCCCACTAATAACTTCATATTACGGGGCTGCATTCAAGGCAACTAGTACAGACATATACTATCTCACTTAGATATAATTATTCCAAAGGTAGTTTTAAATGAAAATTACATCAGCCTTTAAGTGGAAATAGATTTTTTTGCTTTTGCTTGTCATTAATTCTTACATGTGATCTACAGGTCATTCTTGGTCTATTTTAGCCAGCCCAACAGGGACATAGTTTATAAAGTACACTGAAAATACCCACGAGAAATTAAATGTAGAAAATAAAATGTTTCAACTGATAATCTTTTACCAGAGAATAGGATCAAAAAATTTTAATTGGCTAGTAAATCAACAATTGCGTAACTCCATTACTCCTTTTCCCTCACCTAGACATAAAATTACAGTAAAGAACGTATGATATACATCTAGGCAATAAGTTAGTCAAAGCCTTTCTTTTAACTCCTTCAGAAATGGGCGTATACAAAGCTATTAATGATTTGACTTTGCACACTTCTACATGGGATCGGATGTGATGTGGTTGGGGCTTGATTTAATTAAACTTACCGAATTTTTTTTTTCTTATATATAGCTCCCCGATACAGCTCTAACATGGATTTCGGGTGGTCCCCACGATTTTTTTGCTGTACTTTTAGGCGGGATTGGAGGTAAGGCACATTTAGGGGGCGGTCTTGGTGGTGGTCCGTTAATTAATCTAGGTAAGGAGCATTGATGTTCTGAATCTTGCGAAGATTGAAAAGTGCTACATATCAATTCAGGCAGTTTATCTATATGGGATAGTGAGCCTTTTCTATTTTCAGAGGCGAATTCTGAGGTCGGTTTATTAGAATACGTCTCATCGGTCTGACTCATTGTACTATGGTCATCATAGGCGCTAAGAATAGGTGAAGAGCTAACAGATGATGACTGGGAAGTGATCATCGTTCGCTGACCAGAGGACATATAGGAAGATCTATTATGACTACCATTCAAACTCTCTAAGCGACGTGCGTCTAGAGAAAAAATACTATTTGTGGTAGAATAATTTCCTATCGAAGAACGAATAGTTGCGACAGAGTGATGTCTGAAAAGTGTTTTACCTTCTATTTCTGGCTTACTCCTCAACTTTATATCATCTTCTGAAGATTTTTGTTCCTTTAATGGTGGGTTGGGAGAATTAGGGGAAGATCCCTCTGTGTCATGCAAGATAAATCTTTGACATGGTTTCTTAGGTAATGGTAACGGCTTATCCTTTTGATAATATCTTGTAGTTTCTGGATCGCTCAATCTACCACCAAGAATTTTAATTTCTCTCCTGATCACATAGATCCATGACTCAAGATCATCAGCGCTATCAAAAACTAGCAGTAAGCTTTTTGCTATCTTTCGACTGTCCATGCCTCTAAAATTTAGTCGAGAGAGTAAAGATCGGGAATTAGCTGTTGAAAAGCCATCAGAACTCATTGATTGAGAAACTTGTAAGACCCAATGTTTGCCCGGGATAGCATCGCTTGCAAACGCCACTGAATCTTTCCCTAATTGCAGGATTTTTTCAGGCATTCTATCATGACGTCCTGATCCGGCATACTGCAGCAAGTAACCTGACGTTACTAATGCAAATATCTTTTGTGTCCACTCAGCTGACGCGATATGCTTAGAAGTCTTTCGGCGATGATGTGAATGAGGTTTCGTGATTTCTGGATTTTCATCATGATTGTCAGAATTGAAATGAGATTGACGTTGTCGCAATATCGTATCAAATTTTGCGAGGCTTTCGCGAACACTATTTGACCTACGATTACTCTCAACACGTATGATAGAGTCTGCTGAAAGAGTTGAGGCTGAAAGGCGAGAATATTTAATAGCCTGAGGATACACCTGATATAGAGAAGGTGCTTCCCAAGAAGATGATGGTATTTCAAAGTGCTTCATTTGTTTTGAGCTTGAGGTAAAACTGGAGGATCTAGTAATCTTATAAGCTGGAGCTATCTTTTTGGCAGACGGTCCACTGAACGGCAAATTTGAGTGTGTAGTCTCATTTAAGTCTTTTGATATGAAACTGCTCTTTAGTGCCATTGTTTTTGCAAAGCCTGATATGCCGCCCCCACTTGCTCCTTTGTTGCGTGATGAAGTTTGCACATCTTCAGATATTGATGACAACGAACGGTTGTCCGTATTATCAGTTTTAGCCCGAGAAAATAAAATTTTCAAAGTCATACTTGAATTTCGAATTTCGAATTGTGATTCTCGTAACTGAATTTTGTGTGTTGTTTTTGGCTCTATCTCTTGGACTATCGGAGGACAAGAGCGCCGACCGTCGCTGTCGCTAACGGATGAGGCCGATTGATATTTTGAGGATCCTTCTTTTCGGTTTATTGGTCAAGAAGAAATTAAATTAGCCATCCAGTACACTGTTAATAAAGCTGGAAGTTGTTGGTTTGTAAAGGAGTGAAAGTTGTGACTAGATCGGAGGAAAGTATCCATACCTGTGTATTGTATGGATAATTCTGTCTGACTCTTGGCAGACCCAGTTTTGCGGGAACTAAGCGGCTAAACCCCTTTCAAAGATTTTCCGGGGGGCCTGGTCTAATTTTGTTAAGCATGGCTAGTAAAATAAATTGGATTCAGTCTATTAGGTCATGGAGGCCTTTCAAGCCCGGTTAGCCATATATATCTGTCTACTGTCTTTTACACTCATCCTCGTTGTTACTGCTAAGACTAATTATTGTTCTCATGCGAATTGCTATTATCTTCACAATGAGATGGTCTAAACTAGAGCGATACTTGATTTGACTAATGACAAATAATTTAGGATACTTCAAATGGGTCCGCTAAGCGACACAATTATCGAAACTTTACGGTAGACTCAAGAAAAGTGTATCTCAAAGACTGAGTTTAGTGTCTCGAAAGCAGAGGTCAATTAGTACCTTGAAAACCGGGGGAATAAGGAGAGCAGTACTGTAATACTCGAGCTGTAACATTGAAGCACGTTTAAGAAGAATCAAATAACACTTAAAAATGGTAAGTAAGTATTTTTCGATAAGTCAGACCTAAGGTGATGAATGATATAGCAGGCTCAACCAATTGTACATACGAATAGGTGTAGCCGATTCAATTACCGGAGAAAACATTTATTGGATGGATGGAATGCCCGAATGAAAGACGAAGCGAGGGTAAAACACGCAAGGTTTCGTGCGGTACGTGACAAGAGATAGACCGACAGAAAACACATAGAAGCAGGACGATAAATTGCTATGCTACATTATGCCAGATCTAAGGAGCGCGCTGGTTCAACTGTGGAAATTCCACTTGCCAAATTTTCTGATGGAAGTCTAAAGTCTGATTCAATCACGTACATGCGACCATCAAGATTGCTAGTTAGTTTTCTTGCTAGACATTCTGGTGCCGAAGTCAGCTGCTGCCATTTTTGCTTCCTGCTTTGCAAAGTGTAAGCAATGCAAGGGTTTACTTTAATAGGGGAGAATGTGAGGATGTTAGGTTCCCTAGATAAGCTCCATTTAGGGGAACGGAGGGAGAGGCTAGATTGGTTAGTGAGAAAGACTTCCCCTTGACAGAGGCCGATTGAAACTAAATAAGGGTTACCGTAGCGGTTACCGCAGCGGTAGCGGTAGTTGTAGCGGTAGCGTTGATCCAAACTAACCCAAACTTTAACCCGCAACGGCATATTTCGCTTCGATACACGTCCCACCCCTCACCCAGCAATCGGGCCCTTGACAACGATCACACCTGTTGGTTTGGTGCATTGTAAACCCTGCACTGAAATGTTCCGCTGTCTAGCCCGTGTAAAACAAGGAGTAAACTAAGAAAATTATACACTCATATTTTGGTGCCCTTCAACCACACGTGAGGAGGGAGAGAAGCAACCGAAGATCAATTACATAAAAAAGATAAAGTCAAGAAAGAGTATTCTCCGTGGAAACAACACTGATTGACTCACGTAGATAAAGGTTCTTGTAAGAAATCCGGTCCAATTTGAACTAGCGCCGGAGTATTTTCAACGCTTCACTGTTCCGCCTGCTCCAGCCCTTGTCCGTATGCCTGGTCTGTATATCTTTCGAAAAATATAATAATAGAATGCAGATCTTGGTCACGGGGCAGCCTCTTTATAAAATATATACGATCCGATGTTTGGTTCCCTCCGCTGCTTTTCATCAAGCTCGGGAAGTGGATTCCTGCATATCGGATTTTATGTATCCCTATTCGTATTCCACCACTGACTTGTCGCCATGACCACGGAGAATATGTGACTCTTTTTTCTCGGTCCCTTTTTGAGCAACTGACGTCGTGTAGAAGTGGAGATTTATTGATTAATTTGTGGATGCTGACCTCATCGTTCAAATTTGAGCTCAACACAAAAAAAAGTCTATCAAATAAATCTGTCTGTCCATTTGCTCGGCCAGAGTGAGAGTTCTGACCAAGTAAAGCGCTTTAAATATCTAATATCTTCTGTTATTAAAACAATTATTTTCCAGGCCGGGATACCGACTAACTACCGGTCAAAGCGTACCACAAAAATACACTCATAGTAGGGACGAACAGCAGTTGGGCGAATGGGTAAAACGTAATATCAAACTGCCAATATTATTGCCAAGATCTTTACGTTCTTGGAATTAGTAGACATTGGACAAGTTCAAAACATCTCCTCAGAAAAAGGCTTTTCAACAACTAACAGAGGCCGCTCCCGATGGAAAAATTGGGTTTCATTAAATAAATCATTTCTCGTTCAAATAGAGGAGTCATACCTAATTTTCAATTTTTACGCAACTTTGCATCAGAAAAAGTTGTGTAGAAATTACACTTTCCAAGTGAGGATTAATCATCGAAAACCTCACCAAAAACAAAAAACACCGAATTTCCATCTCACCGACTTTGATGCTCAACATCATAATCAATCCGTTTGTATTTATATTTTAAGTTTTACAGGGTCATTTAAACATTAAATTTGAAATTTTCGGGATTTTTAAAAAGAGTGTCTAGAGAGTAGTGTCAGAATAAATAAAATGGGGAGTTTTTAAATTTTCATCAACTAGTTCGAAGGCTCATAAATACCGTTTCTCAACCCTATTAATTTCTAAAAATTGACTACATGATTCGAAAATGAACACGATAATTGTCTAATTTTTAGTAATAAGATTGAACCAATATTGATGGGACAAGGTGATGAGAATCCAGAGAAGCAAGCAATTACGTTGAATATTTTTCATGAGAATCTTGATTATTAATCCTCACGTGGAAAGTTTCATTTCCCATTCAAACCTTTTTTTTTTCCCTTAACCAACAAAGTTGAATGGAAATAGAGTCATTACTTCTGCCTTTTCCACTGCATGGTGTTTTGGTACACCTCCCTGTCCGCTCTCCCAATTAGAGTGCGTATCAACCCGTGCAACTACAACTACACAAAACAGGAGATTCAACTCTGAAACCAAAAAGTCCAACCTTATCCGTCTAATTCCCTTTTAGATTGCATTTACCAAATACAAATAACATAATCTGATGGCATTTATATTCCCGTCTCCCCTTGTCCTAGCGAGACCTAGAAATTCCAACCAGTGTTGTGGAGGAAGCAAGACTAGATGCTTCAGAATTCGAAATTTCCTTTGATATAGAGTCTTCACGGCTGAGGGGAAACTTTTCGTGAAGGAAAAGCAATTATACTTTGTCATGGCCTTTACAGATGACATAGAGACAAACAATTAACACCTTCATGTCTTATAAACTTAAAGGCTACAAACACAAAAGAAATAATTTAAAAGAAAAACATCCAAGTCACCTAGTTGTCATTTTCGCAACACTCAATAACTTTCTAGATACAATAGAATATATTTCGGCCTTTATTAAAGACGAGAATCACATATCATTAGTTCCATTCTACATATTATAAGCATGAATTGATCCCCAAAGTGCTTCAATAGAGATATCGTCGTTGTCATCCACTGCTCTAATTCCCATGTTTTGACTTCACTAATAGACTCAGGATTAAAATCGCATCGACCATAGCAGAAAAACGAAAAACGTGGTTGCAGTTCACGCTGATGTATTTCAAGAATTGCTCCAAGATAAAAAGAATAATTGTTTTAGTGTACTCACATTCTCTATGATACTATTTTCTAGCCAGCTCCTCGGGGATCGAGGAGCCTAGAGATGTGGTGATAAGTCGTTATGGTGTTGAGTAGAAAGCGTTCGTTGATACGTGTCGCGACCTTTGGCCGCTCCACCATCCCAGTATGGAGGTATGCTATTTATCTGAAAGATTTAGATCAGTACCTCTGCCAAGGCTCCCAGCATTCTTAGATCAATTTCAGTGCTTAAAAATTGTAGCTAATAGGGGTATTCAAATATCTCTTTTGTAGTCCTGCTTAACTCTTTAGTTGAACTTTCTATTTCAACTTTATACTTTACTTACGTCAGTTTTATGCACGATTTGTAATACAATTCTTCACGAAAAACTAATTAATTGTGAACATTCAGATTCGAAGCCCAACATGATCTTTTTATGAGCAGAATAATATAATTAAAATTACACATTACTATTCAGTTTTCAAATCTTAATTTAATATATATTTTTTCATAAAAATTGATGCAGAAGTGATAGAGTTATGAGGAAAATAAAAAGAGGTGATTTTTCAACTCGGTTTGGCTAACTAAAAAAGCCTATAACTTTCTCTTATCAACATTTCTTTTCCTAAAAAATTGACCATGGTATTCAAAAAAGAATGCGACAGCTATACCAATTTAAATTAATTCAATTGAGTAAAATTTGATAAGTATCTGGCGATAAATATCTGAACATCTTGTGAACTTGTGGAATTTGGTGAGGAAATGGATTACAAATCGTGCATAAAACTGACGTAAGTAAAGTCTAAAGTTAAAACAGCGAGTTAAACTAAAGACAAGATGTCAAAAGAGATATTTGAATACCCCTAATATTATGGATCGGATTTTCACAGGTCTAGCATTCGAAATTGTGGTATTTTCGAAAGTTTATGGTGAGAAGCATAAAATACTCTTGACATAAGGATATGAATTTCTGTAGAATTGATTGAATTAAAGACCAAAGGCATTTGTTTTGCTCACATTTTTGTTTACTTGAAACGAAAATAACTCTCTGGGAATCCTCAGCATTATAGTCTAGCCAGAACTAGCTAAATAAGCTGTCATTTAGCTACCCCGCTTGTTTGTGATAGATGACGTCATTATCTGTTCAGCCTCGCGGGGCTCGATATCTCACTTTTTTCAATTACACCCAATCAGCTTGAACTTGAGTTTCTGGAAGATGAGAAATTTTGACAATATACTTGCAAAAATTGATGTTACGTTTCTTCAATGATGCACTGTCGCTATTTGAAGCGAGATTATTCATGATTTTACGACTATTGAGATTCAAGAGGCGAGAACCAAGTTAAATCTAATTGTTGAAGAAAATGAGATGTGGTTAGTGTTAAGCGTGGGTTGGCTGAAATTCTGTACGCGCTATTCAGTGACTCAAAATGGTTCGGAATTGTGCGTAGTGGAAACAACATTTAATTCCCTTATTTATTTTTGTGATTTGACTCAACATTTGTCCAATCTTTCTCCATACTCACTTCACTGTATCACCGTACCTTCATACCGTCCTAGCAAAAAGTTACTTACATGAACTGCTTCTTAGAAGCAAAATCGATCCTCCATTTGTGAAAAACAAATCGGACAAGAACTCAATTGGGTATTGTGCTTTATTATCAGAGAGACAGCAAGGGTGTTAGGAAACTCATATGTCATAGGATGTCAATCTCTTACACCAACGGTCTCAAAGATAAAGATGTTCGACATGTCATATACCATAGCGCCATTACATCAGAGTTGATTGCGAGATGCTCAATACATTTCTGTTTTTGCAAACAAACAGACAGCTTCAGAGGTTAATTTGGCATCGTGAAACGAAAGGCACTTGATAAAGAAGTTGCACGATAGTGAGCGGCATCAGGCATACTTACTTCTGTACTCATCCACGTCACATTTATCTGGTTTTTATGTTTAGCTTTTCATGCTCCGTTCGAAATTAACTCCAAAGAGCTGCTTCGAATATGGGCGGGCATTCCTTTCAGAGATCAACGTAGCTTTTCAAATTTTCATAAGGTTCCAGAGGGAATAAAGGTTCATAGAACACTAATTTTCTCCAAGAATTTCTGTGAAGCGATAATACTTAAGATCCTCTTGACTTTGAGTGGTTCATTGTATTAATTAAATTTAGTATTCACACGATAGGATCAGTGGCTAGGTACAGTGAGTTAGATAAGCTACGCACCACAATCTACAACTTCACTAGTGAATTACGTTGTAAAGTTGAGCAAAATAAGCATTAATTACACGCTAATTACACGCTAAATACACATTAATTACACATTTCTACGGGTCATATAGAGATAATTAATTCGTAATTATTGTTAAATAGCAAATAGATTCTATTTAATCAAATCCAAATATCAAGAAAAACACCACTATCTTGAATTCATCTTACAGAAAAGATATGTAAATTTGGGTTCCGTTCAGAACAATGTTGACGAATATACTTGTACGTACGACCTCATTTCAATTTCTTGTCGCGAGTCCTCGCCTAAATAAAATGAGCTTTTATTTCTAGATAATGGAAAATCCATCGAAAGACTAGATTACCTTACTTTACTACTTCTTCTAAAAAGATGACTTTACCACATGCATTATCACGGGAAGGTAATCACAGCCGTCTACCAAGCCTTGGACAGATTCATCAGTCAGTTGAGGAGGAGCAAGAGGCACAAGTAGTATGATAGATACTTTGAACTAGTTTTGTTCTAGCTAATATTTGTAGAATAGGTTACTTCAGATGATTCACAATGAACAACAACATCTGTGGCATCTTCGAAATACTAACGATCAACTCTCAACGCACACCACTACTGATGAAGTAGTTGCCGCTCCTATACATAATGCTTCATTATCATCAGCAAGGAGTTTTCAAAATCTCCCCCATTCTATTGACAAAAAGCTGTCGCAGTATTCCATCGATAACAATGAATGTCCAAATCCACAACGTCAAGACTCTACATCATCTAGGAAAACGGCTTCTCCAGGCCCAGCCATGACGACTGAATGGAAGGAGGACGGAGAGTCTTTTGCATGGAGTTATCGAGATGACATTGCATTCTACCAAGCTGAGATACAAATGATGACAAGAGAGAATCAAATGTTGCGGAAAAGGATTAGAGAACTCGGTTTGTCTTGTTGCTCATCATGCAGATAAAATTCTAAATTTAGATGCAGAAATGCAAATTAACGAGCTAAGCACGGATCCACAATAATGATTATCCAGATTATTTCCCCAACAGTCACATATGTTATGCATTGGAGTGCTCACTAATTAGTTGACGATATTGCCTTGGTGTTTTGACGGTTAATACCATTCAAACACATGATTAGTTATCTATTAGACAGAGAAAAACGAACTGCAAAAAATGGTTAGATAAGTGTTCTAGTTGTTGGTCAACACTGGAAGGTAGCATGTGGTTTTATTTATATTGAAAAGGCTTCGCTCAATATATAGACAGTACCAAAAGTGATAATGAATTTTGTCATGATCATTTCCCTTGCAGACAGGACTCAGTTGGATACACCGAAGTAGTATCTAGATGTAAGCTTATCCGACCTCGATAAGAAAATCCGGTGCTATACATTTACGAAACTAAACAGTGTCGATCGTGTTGGCCAATTTCAATTTTATTCCCAACGGCGGTGCGTTAATTTGATTTCTTGGCAACGTGTTACAGATCCATCATTATTTGCCACGAATTCCATAGCAAATCTGAACATACGCATCGATTTGCAATTCTGTTACTTCGGGTATTCTACGTAGCTTGGTAGTATAGAACCTCGATTCTATGTTTGTACTAGTATCTAGAGTTAGAGAACCTGTAATTGACGTAAAATTTATGTAACGAATTATGTTTCTTGGGTTTGCTTCCAACGTTTCATCAATTCCTAGTTCTTTGGAACCCTGCAAAATAGAGATGCTACTACCGTTGTTTATGGTGTTGCTAAGTTTGAATAGATTTTATCTTCGCTGCTCAACCAGTAAGAGAAAGTAAATAAGCGAAATCCTCGGAACATCGTTTTGTCGGCTTGACAATAGCCGAGAGTACTAGACTTAATAAATCTCTTTGCTATTGTTAAGTATGTTCAGGTCATAAACCCTTTCCTAGATTAAAAAAATCGTAGCTGCAATCAAATCAAAAGCTTCCTACATATCAAATCTTACACTAAATGGAGTCAAAGCTTAAGTGACGATATATAATTCACTGTAATGATGTATATTATTAGGGTTAGCGCTTAACTCGACTTATAAGGAGCGGGGTTAAGGCACCCCTGTATTTAAATAAATAGAATAAATAGACCTACTAGTCATTGAATTATGAGAAATGCTATTTCGTACATGCTTCGATAGCTTGAGCCTACATCACTTTATGGAACTATGTATATTCATGCCCACATTGACGCAGGCAACTTACTGACTATCGCCTGTTGAGATATTCTCTCTATTTTACATGACGCTACTTCTAGGTATAGGAGCTGTCTGAAGTTAAATTGGGTAAAAGAATATAATTGTTAAATGGCGTCCACCTACATAAACAAGTGGTGTTCGGAGTTTTGATAGATTCGCAAACTTTAACATAATGTTTATACCAAATTTCTCTGAATTAATAGCACCTTTTATAGCTCTTACCAAAATGGGAGCTATCTTTGAATGGGGGGCATGGAACCTTGGCAAGCCTTTGACTTAAAGTCTTTATTCACTCGAGTACTTATTCTGATGCAATGGGACTTTAAGAAACCCATGTTTTAAGAAGCTGACTGCTCAGAATATGCCAATGGAGGGGTATTAAGTTAGTCTAGCGATGAAAAACGAAAGGTGCTTGCATAGCATTCACAAAAAATCTTCAGCGGAAAAGAATTATACTACACAAGATAAATAGATGTTGGCTATTATTCATTGTCTAGAAAAATGGGATGCTGAACTAAATCTGTTCAGAATTCATTATTTGCAATATTTCATAACGAGACAGAAACTCTCCAAAAGACAGGCTTGATGGGCAGAATTTCTGTCCCGTTATAATATTAAAATAATATACCGACCAGGAAAGGAAGTAGTAATCCCTAATGCCCTGTCTAGAAGAGATCAGAAAAGGAAATCAGGAGTGGAATTAACTGAGCAAAGAACTGCACAATTGATACTCGAAAAAGCTCTTGGCTATTGGTTACAGCAAACTTTCTTAAACCCGATAGCGACAACTTTATCGGAGAGTCAAGTATTCCAGAATTAGGAGCTTCATGAGCTATGGATCAAAACACTCTTAGAGAATAAATATATACCAACAAGTGTATCAAACAGTATCAAAAAAAAACCCCCGAAGCTTAACATCTGAACTACACTTAAAGGCTCAGATTTAAACTCAAAATCAGAATTAAAATTATTGGAGGAAATCAATGGAGTGTTTTAAATGTCTAGGCTCATTTTGCCTAAACCATTGAAACTCAAAAGGCCGGAAAATTACGAGCAAAAGAAACAGATAATGGTCCGTAATATTATGGCGGCTGGCTTATTGAACAATTGGGGAAAGATTCATCCCAGCCAGAAATCGTTATCTCAAATTAGCAAAACATGACGAAGCTCAGATTAACGAAGTATCTGAGTGGTTAAGATCAAATACAAAGGTATCAAATGTAATTATTTACAATTGCATAAGTTCAGCTCAAGCCATAATCAAAAATCATCATGCTACAGTTGACATGTAGGCTACCTTGGAGCAGGCCTATGAAGGGACCGGGCATTGTCTTCCAATTTCAAGAGTTGGTCAAATTTATCTCAATAAATTTCGAGGACCACGATAATTTAACGAGTTTCATCACCTTGTTTAAAAAAATTTTCAACGACTATCACAAGTGATAGATGATGAAGAGAGAATACCCACGTATTGGCCCGTGTCAGAATATCAGTATTTCGATTACTACAGTCGTGTTTATCGTGCTGAATCGAATCGTGAGTCCAGATTAGCTGGGCTCTTCACGCTTAGTCTTCTGTCATTCAAGACACCATTAGTTCGTCAACCATTAGTTTTTACCCATACCCTTAGTTACAAATATCAATAGTTACCAATTTTTTCTTCAGATTCTCTTGGATACCCCTAGTAACCATTAGTCGCCAGAATATAACCACCAGTCATCATTAGTCACTAGTCCCCGTTCGTTATTAAAAGTCACTATCAGAATTCAACAACAGTTTAGCCTTCGACAGTAAATCCTAAACGTGACATAAATAAGCGTCTAGTCATTATTTTCGCTCATCAGTCGTATTCTACAAAAATAAACATTTTAAATACGAATGGCTGATCACGACATGCCTTCTCCCAAGTCCCAATATGAGGATCATATTGGGCAACCCGAGCAAACCCAATTCGCGTAGGAGAAATCTGCGCAGCCGCTCAAGCAACGCCTACAGTCCCATCCATCTCTAGCCCACCCATTTCATTATTTCCGTCTCTGAAGATATCGGCGCCCAACATCACCGCTTATGACGGTGAAACTTCAACCCTTCGTGCATTTTGTTCTCAATTAGTAAATCAAATTAATAGCTGTCCGAACCAATTCTTGACAGAAAACTCCAAGGTTCAATTTGCCTACCAATGCTTAGGGCCTGGAGCTTTTAACAAGATGAGATCCCTTTTTAGATGTCTTGAGGATCCCACCATCCCGTAAGAAATTAAGACTTTGAGTGAGTTCTTATCAGCCTTAAAGCAAAGATTCCAGGATCCTGGTTTATGTGAAAGGGCTACCCGTACTGTAGAGAACTTGTACCAAAAGGGTATGAAGTTTCACGACTTCATTACAATTTTTGAAGACAACATGACGGATTCCACCTTTGGATGTTTAGATAAAACTCATTGGAAAATTATGTTAGAACGTCGCCTATCAACCAGATTAAGAAATGCACTGGTAACAGCACATGGTGCACCAATAGAACATCATGCTGTTGTCACATACCTCCGAGAAAAAGATGTGGCTTATCAAGAAATCAATCATACTTCAAAGATTGCCAGCCCTCAAATGCCATATACTTCTAGTGCTCCAATACTCCTCAACTCTACAACACCTTCTAGATTAGCAATAACTTTACCTTCATCAAACGAGCTCACTGTTTCACAAGGAGGATCAGCGATGGACCTGGATTTGTTATCACGTGAGAAAGATCTTGACGGTCGGTTAA